>PVIA01014731.1:0-25730 GCA_004024845.1 Tonatia bakeri | reverse complement strand
TGACATGACCACCACACTGAGAACTTTGAGATCTGCATACTGATCCTCACTCTCATGTCAGATATTCTTAAGTCTGAGCTGGTTACTTAAAGCCTCAACAAGTTTTTAAGTAAGACTTTTATTCATGGAAAAAGCCTTGATTCCCTAGATACCTTCAAAAACCCTTCTTGATAGAAATTAATTACTCAATGGTGAAATGACACAAGAGGTAACACCTTGAACAACAGATTCATGCCAACAAAATTCATTAAAGTGAAAGCATTTGACAAATCATCTAAAAGACAAAGGAATCCAGTAAGTCTTGAACTAAGGTTCTCACTAGGCTATAATTTCACACCTTCAAAATACCCTTTAATGATATCACATTATACAAATCACTCCTGTGATCACTTATTCATTCACAAAGTATTTGTGAGCTTATACTGTGTGGGAGATGGTTGCAAGTTGCTATAGATGTATAGACAGACTGGTACAGTCCCAACATGGTTTGTAAATGCTCATTAAAAATAACAACATATTGGGGTTTTGTGGGAGAGCCCTGGTCTCTCGGGAGTGGGAAGAAAAGTATGGTGGAGTTTGCAATGGGTGACAGGGTTGCCAGGGGTGCACATTAAATAGTAGCCCATGGGGCTGCTGGAAAATGGGTACTAACTGGAGAAGCACCAGAGTGGAAAGCATTGCTGTTAGTAGAACTCATTAGGTGGGGGGGCAAATCTAGACTGTGCAGACTGGAGAGAAACCAGCCTTGGGCAAAGCCCCAGAAGCCATGTGATGGAGTTTGCACCCAAGATGCCTTTCTTGTCCTACATGGATGCCAAGGTGGTTCTCCAACACCTGAACCTTGGTGGTGAACCCCATAGGTCCTTGCTTTGGAAGCTCATAGTGAGTGTAAGTGACCTGGTTATTGGATTCACTGCTGAGGACTGTTCTCCTGCAAAGTTCTGCCATCTTCTTGCTTGACCAGTTTTCTACAGACGTGCAGACCATGCAGACTTCTGTCCCCTTCTTTCTTGACAAGTGTCAGCTTGAACAGGGTGGTCAAGGCCAGGGACAGGGCACCCTTCCTTAGCATCATGACTTTTGTGATAGTTGCCACTTTATTGAGGGTCCTTATTGTTTGTCTGTACCGTCCCTTGGGCATTCCCTACCTTCCTGGTTTCACTGGTGCTTCAGTATTGCCCACTGCAGGAAATAAAGCTGAGTTAGGTTGGAAAAGATAATTCAATGAAAAAAGAAATTGAATTGAATTTTCTTGATATCAAAAAATGTTATAAAAGACTTGTTGGAATTCCAAGGTATCCCAATAAATCTAATTGAGTGGACATATTTTTGATGAAAGACTCATTAAACCACATTCCAGGATGGACTATTGGATTGAGAGCAGTAACAAATCAAATTGCCCTTCACATCAGTGTTTCCAATTCCTTAGTGCACCAGAAGTATGTATATCTCTGATTACACATTCTCTCTCTTGTCATTTTGCTCCTGATGAAAACCATGGGACATCCATCTTATGCAGATTTCCTTGCTTTGGAAGGAAGTCCATCTCTGTGTACATATGGTAATTTCTCTTAGTGAGCGACCAACTGAAGTAGAGGTTTTGTGAGGATTGTGAAATGAGAAACAGCAGAGGGAAACACTGTAAAGTATTCTAAAATGTGAAATAGGAGGAGTGTAAAATATTGAAGGGTTTTATGGAAACATCTATTTGTTTACTTCAGAGATAGCAAAAATTTCCAATAAAATTTTGTGGTAACTTTTACGGAAAAAGGTGTTTGGACTCAGAGTTACAGATTTTTTCAACAGAACGTGGAAGCACATTACCATTTCCATTTTTGAATGCACAACTGGTACAGTCACTAAAGCTTATTAAGTCCCTGTAACACTCTTGGGAGATGTAATCAACAGATTGAATGCACTGCGTAAGGTCTTATCAAACCCTAGGTTTCTATTGTTGTAGTTGAACCACTTTTCTCGGGAGCCAAAAATGTCTCATTGAAAGAAACTGAGGAGCTTGGAGACTTTACTTCTTTTATAGTTGGGCACAGAGGACAAAACCTGTGGTTGATTTAACCATCTAGCTAATCATTGAAATGAGTTAATTTCTGGGTGATGAGAAATTTTTAATGGTTACTATATTGGCCTAGTAATGAAGAAAGTGTAACGATATTTGCTTCTGTATGAATGTAGGTTAAGAACATGGTGGAAAGACCCTGACCAAGTATCTCAGTTGGTTAGAGTGTTGTCCCTCTACACCAAGCCTGTGAGTTTAGTCCCCAGTCAGGGCACATAGGAGAATTGAGCAATGAAGCATAATTCATTGGAACAAATCAATGTTTCTGTCTATTTCTCTCTCTCAAATAAATATTGAACAAATCTGTTTAAAAAAAGAAAATAAAGAAAGATGGTGGCCGAGTAAGTGCAAGCTGAGACCACTTGCTTCAGACTCAAGCATACATTTAGCATGGAGAGTATTAAGACATGTTGACATCATGGCCTCTTGATAGGATGTCTTCTCTCTATTCTGTTAATTTCCAGTTTCTCCCTCTTTCAAATCATTTCTATCTACCTGATGCCTGGATGATCTTTTGAAAATGTAAGTGTAATGTCTTTCATTTAAAACCTACACAGGTTACCTTTGGCCTTTAGAAATAAGACCAAAATCCTTTATATGTCCTTCAGGCCCACCATGATCTGACTTTTCCTCTTTTTCCATTCTTGTCTCTACTTTCACTCCATAGATCTGGTCACACTTTCTCATTGTCTTCGGATCATGCTCTTAAACACCAGCTTACAGTTGTGGCATGTCTTGTGTCCTAAAGTTTCCTTCTGGAATTGTTGGAAGAGTGTTGATACTTCTTGCAAGCATCTCCCACCTTTCCACTCTCCTCCATCATTTGGACACTTGCCCCATCATTTACACATTTATTAAAATACCATTAAATGATACAATCTTGCCCACCATGAGAAGTTTTGGTATCTTATTCAGGATGGAATTTTAGCATTGTAAGCAACACAATACTGATGAAAAGTGGCTTAAACATGAAGCATTTTTTTGTATCTCAAAATAACAAATCCACAAGTAGATGGTCCCAGAATGTAATTCAGCTGCTCAATGATGTTAAGGTAGGCTTCTTCCTCTTCACTGTTCCCTCATGGTCACAACTGCTGCCAGACATCGGAAGGTGACACCAGCTCCCAGCATAAACTAGGGGAAAAGACTTCACTACTGTTCTTTTCATTGGGGAAGGAAATACTGCCTCAGAAATCTCCTATGAGTCTCTCTCTTTCAGGAGCCCCAGGCCAAAATGTTGCCAACAGCAAGGGACATGGTTCACTTTGCTATCACACTGCTACTGAAAAAGGTCACCTCTGCCCACTAGGAAGAGGTCTGGGAATGGCTAGTGCAAAGAGTCTGATCATGATCTCCCTGTTTATATTGTGAACACTGATGGCCAGGTAATGAAAGCCCTGTAATTTCTATATGGATTTGTGGAGAAAAGGTGTCCTGTAATCCATGGAGACTGTTTCCCAATTATTTACTAGGATCTTGAACTACTTTGTCCATCATGGTCACCATTAGCCACCTAACTTTTCAAAATTAACATTTCATGAATTAAAATTAAGTGAATTTTATAATTCAACTTGAATTGGCAGTTAAATTTTCCTTTGGGTTACCTGGGGAGTGTCAGCTTGGTTTATAGAACCTCTGGTTTTCATTAAAAATAAATATGAATCAAAAGATAGGAAATGTGTCTCCACTCAGATCAAGATATAAGCATGAGAAAGACTGCCTTTGACCTTGCCTCATGTTTGTATGGATATACATGAAGAGTCTTCATTTTACACAGCACGCTTTCTTTTGAAATACTCACCCACAGACTGCTCTGAAATTGTCTCTTTTTGCTTCAACTTCTCTGACATGTTGGTCTTAATTTTAATTCTAGGTTGTTTCAGAGTGTCACTGAACTATGTCCCTGCAGTAGAACTAGGAGTGTTTACCTCATTTCCATACAATTGTGTTCCAGTGGAAATGAGGCAGGACAGGGAGAAGCCAGGAAAATTCCTGGGTAAGCAGAATGGGGAAATGGAGACAAGAAAATTTTAAAAAGCCAAGTAATTTGAAAGTGTAAAGTAAGCTAGTGCATCCACAAGGCCTTGTCTTCCATAACCAAGTACCCTTGCAAGCACATGGTTTTTGCCTTTCTTCCCCAACAAGGTAATACATAGCTCTAATCCCTGTTCCTAAGTGCCTGAACACAGACGTATTAATGCCATTTGTGTCACCCACACTAAAATTCAATTAAATCCAGACAGACCCAACATAAAGAAAGTATGTAAAGAACAGTAAAGAAAGACAAAGAAAAAAATCCCAAACTCCCCTATGCATGGGGCATTCTTTAGTTGCATCAGCATATTATGAAACTCACCAGGAAAGCTAATATATATATTACTGAACACCGCCTAGAAGATTCTCACCTGCAAAGAGAGAAAAAACTCCTATAGACAGAGAGCCAGTATGGGTTCCCTCTAGAGCAGTCCCAGGCCTTTTCTCAGGCCTGAATGTTTTCCTTCCTTCTAAACTATAAGGGTTCCCAGGAAACTTGCAACCAGGGGTGCATCTGACAGTGACAACTCCTCTTTGGCTGATGTGTGATTCTGTGTTTGGCTTCCCTGTGAACTAGGGGCACTGTCTCCTTGACTCACTACTTTTCTATAAACTTTGTAGGGAACCAAAGAAGAGCAACACAGATGCTTTCTCCTGTTACTTTCTACAGCCTAAGTAATTCCTTTCATTCACCATCTTCGGCTTTAATATACACACTTTAAAAAGCACCTGAACTGCTCTTGTGAAATATTTTCTTTATGAAGTCCTGAAGCCACATAACACAGGCTGGCCTGAGACCAACTTGCCCCAGTCTCAGTCTAGCTCAGTAACACAAACATTGCCTATTCTTAAGTTGAATGTGTTTTGCATATTAATTTCTGGGCTCAACAAAGAAGAAAATTGACTATGTAAGCGTTGACTGGAGGAGATAATTTTGAATTATTTCAGTTACATCCAAAGAAATGTTCTTTGATCCCTTGTGATCTTGAATATTGGAAATAGGTACTCTAGTGCTTTTTGTTGCTCAAATATCAACCTAAACATGGAGGAAAGTAGATTGTAACCCAATAAATAATTTTGGCTTTTAATGAAATCGTTTTAAGATATCAAATGGAACTTTAAAGACTCTTAGGTGTAATAAATAAAAATGTTTAGTCTTATTATATGTTATTTGAATACTTGATAGTTGTACAAAAAATAGAAGATATACTAAGCAAAAGAGAAAAAACAGGCAGTTGTAGTAGTCCCACTTTCTAGTGTTTACTAGTGGAACATTTTGGTGTACACATTTCCAAGTCTGCTTTCAACATTACTTTACATCTCTGTATGTATGCTAAAATTTAAATCTGTTTCACAAATTATGTTAAAGGTATGTTTTACAGTGAACATTTTTCAAATTCCAGCATGGACATGTATTGAATTCTACTTTACATATATGAGTACATGTGACCTATACATAGTTTTAAATGACAACTTTATTTCCTTTATGGTAGTTTATTCAATAAAATATATTTTATATAAACAATGTGGCATTGTTGGAAATTATTCTTTCTGAAACTATCAATATGTGCTTGGGTTATATTCCTCTCATGCATTTAGGATAAAGCTTAGAACTTCTTAGAGAACAAGATAAAAGGCTAAAAAAGATGCCTCCATCCTGGCTTCAGGTACAGCTTCAGACCAGGGATGACCAGGTGAGGCCTCTAGCTGGACCAGACACAAGCCCTTGAGCAGGACCTCCCTGTGGCTGTGCATTGCTCTTGAATTGTAGAGGTGATTCTGTAGGAGCAGGAGAAAAAGAACAGAGACATACCTGATGTTTCCTTGCCTTTACAGAGACAGGTAAGTTGCCACTGCCTTAAAGGGAACCCATGATTATGCACCTCCCCTGCTGAGATCATCCTCCCACACTGAAGTTTCCTCACCTTCCAGCGATGCGGCAGTTGTCTCTAGTGTCTCCAGAATGACCGAAAGAAGGTGGGCCTGGCACAGCCGCTGTGCAGTAGGGAAGCTGACCTGCACCAAGGCCAGCTTCAGCCGGAACAAAAGGAAACGTAGATGCTGGCCCAACCCCTGAACCTGGTCTGGCGAGGTTCCCATTATAGAAGCAATGGCCCTGGGGAGAAGCAGTTGGGCAGCAGAGTCAGAGGGCAGCAGAACTGGGACCCTGGAATTATTCTGTTGTGCCCTCCCAGAGAACCTTGTTTGGGACACTGCCACTGTGCATGCCCACGTGCAAGCACGGGGCAACCCATGTCCAACCCTGACCCCCCATGTGGCTGACCTGGGAGTAGCAGGCCTGGCAATGCATCAGGTTTAATATGAATGCCCAATGAGTCTTTTTATCCAATTATATTTCTTCTCAGGGTCCTGTATACTTCCCACCCAACCTTTCATACACTTGCTCATGTAAGCTAATATTTGAGTTATATGGGTGGTCAGGCTGTGACAACATCTACTGTTTGGGACCTGAAGATGGTGGTGAGGAGAGCTGACTATGGAGAAGGGTAGGCTGAGTGGGACAACACAGTGGTGGGTTTGGGACCCCAGAGAAAATTGCAGCCCAGCCTCTGTCCAGTGGTATGAGGGCACGGGCCGCATCCACAGTTCTCTCTATGCTGTCCTGTTGACATGGAAGCCACCAGAGCTCAGACCTCCCTAGGGAATCACATCTATAAGATCTCCTTTACTCCAGACCCTCCCTGCCACTCCCAGTGTGCTCTCCACACAGAATGTCTTCCTTCGGGACCCAAACACCACACACCTCTTTATTTGATGCCTTGGTGAGTATCCATTGTCATTATAAGCAGATAGCCCTTCAGGTGTTGAGAACACCTTGATTGACTCACAGAAGTGATTCCCTGTGACCCAGAGTGAGAAGACATTCACAAACTAGGAAGGGGAAAAACCGTCAAAGGAACCAGCCCTGTTGAAACCCTCACTTCGAGCTCTTCTCCTCTGAAATTGAGAAAAATTAAGTGTCTGATCTTTACATCACTCAGTGGGGTCCAAGTTATGGCATCTTCAGCAATACACAGTTCCCTAGGACACACTGAAATTATCTGGCTGGACTGCTGATATTCCACCTGAGGTAAATGACACCATGTCCACCAGCACTGAGAGTCTGCATTGAAGTGGCAAACAACCTCTATTATTGGAGAAGGTCTTCAATGACTGTTGACATCACTGCTGTACAGTCTGTGTGCGGCAACAGTTTTAAGAAAAAACATAAAACAGTCACAAAAGAAGAAGAAAATTACAATATGTTTGTGATCTATTATAATCAAAATGAATATGTTTTCTGGTATTCCTATTACTACAAGTATTTTCTTTCTACTCTCACTTGTGGCTGGCGGGAGAAATTGAGTTCCTGAAGACTAGGTTTATGGCATGTGGGACAGTGTAGGGAATACCACTGGAGGTTTCTGGGGCAGTCCCCAGATTGAGTCTGGTCCTGGGCACTAGAATCAAATCTCTGGGTCATGGGTGTGGAGGCCCTCCTGAGATAGCTCTCACCTCAGTGCAACATGTCGTGATGTCAATGGCCTGATGCACCTTGCTCCTGTTTAGCAATGTACAATAGTTATACCCATTCACCTTCCCCTCCAGGATGTCTTCATTCAGACTCTACAAAGGCAAACCCAGCACCCAGACAATAAGCATCAGGAACCCTCCAACCATCCTCTGCTTCAGCATTATGGCAGCCCTAGCCAACTGATACAGTCTATCGGGAAACAGTGAGAAAGTTCCTTTCAGCTCTGCTGATGTAGAAGTACAATTGAATAATGTCAAACGCATTTCCTAAATTGGCCAGAATACAATGGTTTGCACTGGTCTGTGAAGTAAAAAGTTTCAGAGGGATAATCCTATATTTGACTTTCTCTTAATTTTGTGTACAATACCCTCTAATCCAATGTGATGATGTGCTAGATGTGGAGGTCTGCAAGGACAGTGAAGCTTACTATTCCACCAGAATCTTGAGGCTGGCAGGAAAATCAACAAAAACAGAAAAATGCTAATGTTCACAAACTCTACGATGACGTGTAACCTATTTTTTTCTCTACAATTCCCACAAAAATGTGAGGAATGTCCTTTTCCTGTCCTATCTAGCTGGTGGGAGAAGTGGAGGTCCAGATTCGCATGTTCGTGGGATAGTGAGAGTCTTTGGAAAGAGCACTGGGAGGGCCAAGAGGAAGCCATACCCATATTTGTGCCTAGATTCTTGGCTCTCTCAGGTCATCTTGGGTTCCTGGGGGTGGAGAAACCCTGGCCCAGGTCTCACCTGATACCACGGTTTGATGGTGATGTCTGTCTGGTGCACCTGCACCTTCACCCTGTAGATGTTAAAGAGGGCCTTGTGCACCAGCACCTCAGGAGGTCATCATCAAGGATCTGGAAAGACAGAGCCGGGGACTGAGGCAGGAGTCCTCAGTAACCTTCCACCCTATCTGTGGTCCTGTGAAATGGAGACCTAGCAAACTAGGACACAGTCTATCAGGACACAGTGAGGCTGCTCCAGGTCACACTGCTGATATCACAACAGAATGGCATCATGTCAAGGTGTAACAACAGTAAAAGGCTGAATGATTGAGAAAAATTACCTTCTTTATAGGGTAATATGGAGATGTGTAGGCCCATATCTGCTGACCTGGCTGTATTAAAATGGTTTGCATGTTTTGTGAGATGCTAAGTTTCAGACAAATATGTACAACCCTCCCATGTTGGTTTGTTTGTTGTTTAAAAAAAAAAAAAACACCCTGTATGTGTGATGATGTGTAGACTTGAAGATGTTCAAGGACAGTAGAGGTGACTACTCCACAAGATACATGTTACAGAGGTAGTTAAAAAATCAGAACAAATAAAATGGAACAAGAAGAGTTTTTCATTGCTCCACTACTCTAACAAATGTGAACAATGGATTTCCACCCTACCAGAAACCTGGTAGTATGATTGGAGGTACAGAGGAATTTGGGAGTGGGCATGTGAAATCCTCAAAGCCCCAGATTTGATTCTAGGTTATAACTCCACCCCATTTATCTCAGGGCCCTGGGTGGGGGCGAGCTCTTACCTCAGACGAGCACTGGACTGTGTTTCTTGCCTGGTGCACTTCTCCAACTTAGGGACTGGTGACATGAGTGAACCCATCAGCTAATTCTACAATGTTCTCTTTGGACTTCTGAAGAGACCTAGCCCAAAAAAAGCATGAGGTGTTTCTAGGAGCCAGTCTGGGCATTGCCATTGGGGCAGATTCGCACCACAATTTCTGCTCCCCCAACCTGGCACGCACTGAGAAGCACCTGAAAATACCTCCAATCTGGGAAGAAATAAAATGACACCTTGAGGGTCCAGTGTGTAGAGGAGCTTGATCTCCAACACTCACCTTCCCTTCCTGCCTGCCACGACCTGGGGTAGGACGACGATGGTCCCTTGAGCACCTAACAACCATCTTGTACCCAGAATGAGCACCCCTCATCCCTATAACCTGACCACCCCAAACACACACATATATGCAGGAGGAAGGGCAAATGGTATGATTGGAAAGAAGTGAGATACCAGTGGGTGTGTGGCGGAGATGGACCTGCCTTGTGTTAACTATCATTAATTACCTCAGGGTGTATCTTGCCAGGTGGTGGGAGGTGTTTATGAAGACCTCTATTGTGACAGCATCTAAAGCAAGAGAAACTTTTCTCATTCTGGACTCTCTTTGGTCTAGAGCCTCGAAAATGTGGCTAACACAGAGGCATCCTAGTCTACTTACTGTGTATAGTCAACTGACCTGGATAGGCAGTTGTCTCTAGAATGTGGGTACCTAGTTATCAGAGTTCTAATTTCTCTTGTGGGGTCTGTCACCAAGGAAGTGAGGTCATCCCTTCAAGGTTCTATGACCTGAGGCCCTTTCTCCAATCAGAGCCTCCCAGAGTCCCCTGTGGCTTGTAGAGTACTCACCCTCCTCTCTTATGTCATCTTCGTATCTATGCAGTGATACCTAACACTGTCCTCTTCACAGCTCCCTGGGAATGTATCAGGTCCTTGGCTTAGGGGAGAAAGCTGAGATCAGAACTCCTTTTCTTACCAGTTTTGTGTCCTGAGGAAGCCTTTGTGCCTTTCAGGGCCTCCCCAGTCTCCCGACCTGCACAATGAGGATGGTGCTAGAAACCATTTCCTAAGGGCATCCTAAGGTGTGAATGAGAAAATATCTCTTAACCCCCTTAGTCTGACATCCCATGAATGTGATGCTGAAAAACAGACATAGAAGTGTTATAAGGATGGACCTGGCTGGTGTAGCTCAGTGGACTAAGCTTGGGCCTTCAAACCAAAAGGTCACTGTTTCTACTCCAAGCCTAGGACACATGCCTGAGTTGTGGTCCAGGACCCCAGGAGGGGATGCAAGAGAGGCAACCACACATTGTTGTTTCTCTCCCTTCTTTCTCCTTCCCTTCCCCTCTCTCAAAAAATAAATCAATAAAATCTTTAAAACAGGGTTACAAGGATAATTGGGTGGAGTGTGTAACACCAATCTGAAGAGGCCTAACGTCCAGCTTGTGAGCTGAGAACACAGTGCCCAACTTTGCCTCATTTTCAGGTATGCACCTTAAGGGGAGGAAATTACAAAGAGCTCAGTTACTCGGGGAAAACCTTCCAGGGGTCTTTTGTTAAACTTAGAAACAAACCAAGTGCCTCCCATTGTTTCTTTGTTTGGGAACCTTCACAGTGGCTTCTAGTGAGATATCTTCAAATCTTCTGCCCATTTTAAAATCAGGTTTGGTCTTGTTTTCTTTTGCTGTAAGTTATACTCTGATATTGGTTTCAGTGCTTCTAGAAAAGGCACATTCTGTTTGGTGTTCTCCACTGTGCTAATAAAACCTTTCTTTTTCTCCCTCTCTTTTCTGGGTGTGGGAAGTGTTGGAACTTACAAGATACAAATATTCTTCAAATATAGCCTTCGAATGTGAAATCCAGAAAGCAAGAAATTCTCTCTGGAAGAACCTGTGCTTTTCAGACACAGAACCGATTCTTCACAACTGAACCAGCAGGGGGCAGGACAGTGAAGGGGAAAAATCAGAGGCCCATGATCCAAGAGCCTTGGCCTGGTCCCATTCTCCTGGAAAACTTTTCACCTCTGCTGGGTGTCTCTTAACTCGCCTGCAAAATCACGAGCTGGGTTGCAGAACATTTCATGAACCTCACATATTTTTTCTTTCACCCAAAAATATTCATATATACCTATAATCCACCAGACAATGTGCTAGATACTGGAAAAGAAAAATAAACAGGATGAAATAAAGTCCCTGGAAACTTGGAGTTTATATTCTTGTAGGGGTGGTAGACAATTCATAATTTCACAAGTAACATTGTTCCAGCAAGTGCCCAGAGGTACAAACAAGCAACCAATGGCCTGTTTCTGTCCTCCTCTTCGCTAGTCCAGGAATTTGCACACACTGCATCAATTTTTCCACAAATATAAACAAGCCCTTCCCACCACCCTTTCAGGTCTCAGTGCTAACCTCACTAAAAGCCCCTTTGAAGCAACCTTGGCTAATGTTGTCTCATGCAACCCCAGTGTTTGTATAGAAGCATTGTGTTGGGACATAGCTAAACAGTAGCCATTCTTAGGCAGGAGCTGACCAACAGCTGTTCCCAGACAGCAGTCTTTCCCGATAAGCAGTTATCTCAAGGCCAAGCACTAACCTTCACTTCTGCTTCTGTTTGCTTGCTTTTAGCAGCTGCTCCCCCCTCCTCTTTCACTTTTGCAACAGAGTATATAAGCAAGCCCCAGGTTAAACTTGGGGCCCAGAATTTGGATCTTATCTCCTCTGGGTCCGCATGCGTGAATAAACCCCACTTCGAAAACCCCCAGGCCGTCTGAGTCGTCTTTTCTGTAACAGCATATCATTGTGTTTTATTTCATTCTGAGCTCTTAGGTGTGTAGAAACAACATTCTTCTACCTCAGTACATCATTTAGAAGAATGTGATCTCCAAAATCAGTTTTCTGTTTTTATGCTGGTAGACGAATGATTTCCTTTTTACCTTGTGCAAACTGTCCCATGATGTATAGAATGAAGAAAATATTTTCTGAGGCACCTTTTAGAAGTGTTCTTGATAGGGGACTCAAATCTTGGAAACTTTTAGCTTAAGGTAAAAAGCTGTAAGTCTAGCAAGTAATGTGTATGTTAAGCTTTTGTTTCACAAACTACAGATAAGGGCCACCCTGGCTTCTGAGAAAAGCAGCTGACCTCCTGGGGCCCTGGCTAGAGATTACCACCTGGGGACATGTTGGAGGGATCTGGGCCTCTTGTGTGACCACCCCCTCTTGGGAACAGCTAACTGCCTAGAACAGGAAGGCTGCAGCTTCACTCACCTAATCCTCCCTGAATTTCAAAGCCCTCACTGCACCTTGCTTGTCCTCCCCCACCCGCCTTATAAAAGATCTGGCCAGGAAAGAGAAGGCAAGATGGTTTGTTAGGGTATGAACCCACCATATTCTGGGATCGCTGGCCATCTGAATAAAGCGCCCATAAAAGATTCAATCAGTGTCATTGCTGATTAGATTTTGTAGTGACAGGCAGCCCAAATGCTGGTGTCTTTTCCAGTTACATATTTTGGTGAGTCCACCAGGACAGACTTTGGGACTCTCTGGTAGTCTGGGTATTTGGAGGGGAGTTCCATTGGCTGCCTGGACTGAGGGGCCCTGGGGGTTTGGGGTCAGAGAATCCCAAACAGCTGCCAAGTGATTTCAGTTGGGGATTCTCACCCCCTTGCTCCCAGCACCTCTCGTCGTGCATCACACTGGATTGAATTGTGCGTTTTCTGGTTCAGGTTGAAATCCTGGGTCACAACTTAGGTCATCTGTTGTGTTCGGGTACCTTCTCTTTGGAGCTCTGTCTGGTCCTAAAGGACATCTGTCTGGTCCAAAAGGCCGCCAGTTTGGAGCTCCGTGGAGTTCCGTCTGGTAGTGTGATGGGACATGGCTAAACGGTAGCCATTCTTAGGTAGGAGCTGCCCAGCAGCTGTTCCCAGACAGCAGTCTTTCCCGATAAGCAGTTATCCCAAGGCCAAAACACTAACCTTCACTTCTGCTTCTGTGTGCTTGCTTTTAGCAGTTGCTTCCCCCTCCTCTTTTGCTTTTTAACAGAGTATATAAGCAAACCCCAGGTTAAACTCGGGGCCCAGTGTGAGAGGCAACCCCCATGTTAGGCTACTTTGTACTTTGTAACTTCTGTGCTAGGACCCCGCGCTTTGCTCCTTTGTCTCCCATATAAGGGAGTCAGACCTAACTTCCGCATTTAGCTTCTGTAACCTCGCTTTGCCACGTAGGCAGGGGGTCCCAGGCTATTTAAACCCTGGAAAGTTAGAGATTGGGGCTCAGGATTTGGGTTTCTCCCCCTGAGCCCGCGCGTAATAAAGAATCGTGCTCCGCCATCTCTCCCAAGTATGAGTTATTTTCTGCAACATTTTGGGGAAATCACTCATGCGAGCAGGCATTTTGCCTCTGGTGAAGACGGCCGGGACTTGGGATGGGGAGCTCTACTTATGGGAGGGAGCAGCTGCCCCATGTGATTCCGGGGCCCCCGCCCCAAGGCGGAGGCTCTCCTGCCGCATCCCCAGCCGTTCCCAGACCCGGCAGAAGGAGAACGATGGACCACGACCTATCAGAGGCGCCAAATCAGAATCTGTAGGTACCCTGGGGGCCAGACTGAACCGGAACCGGGACCTGATCAGCTGTAACCTGGTCAATTTGAATGTCTGAGTTAAATACTTTTGGCTCGGACCTGACCCTAGTTGGGGGGGGGGGGGCTGTTTAAACTCAAAGTGTGAGTGGAGAGTGTATGTGTGGCTCTGGCGCGCATGGCCACCGCCATTTTGGGCGGCCCAGCGCGCGGGTGCCGCGGGCTTGGAACTGGGCAAGGTGCCAGGCTAATCTCTTCAGACTACGGGCTGTGTGCCAGACATGGGAGGAGGAGTTCACCGATAGTCACAGGGAAGCGCCATTTTGGGTAAAATGGAGGATGAGCCACGTGAGAGACAATGGGCCATGTGAGAGTTTCCGCCATCTTGGATGAGCCAGTGCACAGGGGCGCTGCCAGCTCGGGGTCGGCAGTGCCCACACAGCATCAGTCAGGTTCTCTGTGTAAGTGGTTCTGATAGAGATGGCCGGTGAATGGCTCTTTGAGTTACTGCGTAATTGCTAGGCTGAAACAGTGTCGGTGTGAACTGTCAGAAGGGAAAAGTTGTCTCAGAACCCCTCCCTGATAGTAGATCTCAGGAAGAGACAGAATGAGGAGATAAACCTCATTAAAGCTCTGAACCCAGGTGGTGGGGCTCCGGGTGGTGGCAGCCGTGTCGGGGTTCGACCCTGGACGCGAGGCGGGCCCTTCCTGTGGATTGCTCCAGCTGTGGCGGGCTTCGCAGCCGCGCCTGGGGAGCCTGGTGGGGGTGCCCGCATGTGCAAGTGTGGGGCGCAGTGGGGCCGGGCCTCTCTCACCCCGGGACCAGTGCACCCCCTGTGCGGGTCTTCCCATCCATGCCTGCACCTCGGGGTTGCCACCGCACCCCCAGCAGTCCCGGCCCAGCCTTGTGGCTTGGCACTCTCAGACCCCAGAGAGGCGCCTGAGGCGGTGGTGGCAGCTGGGACAGGGTGCCACGCACCAGCACGGCCTCCCCAAGAAGTGGGGCCCGCCACGGATCCCCCTCCCTTGCAGGTGGGAGGAGTCTCTACCACGGATATGCACCCTCGGCGAGATGGCTCCCCCGCCAGCCCAGCCAACAGGTGGGCGGGGCCTGCACCACTTCAGTCCCTCCGCAGGTGAGAGGGGAACTAGAGGAGTGAGTGCCCACATCGCAAAGGGAAAGTTGGACCTGCACTCTGGGGGAAGGTTTGAAATTCCTCTTCCAGAAATAGATAATGAGCATCGGTACAGGGAAACAGTGTTTGTCATGTCATGAAAGTATAAATCTCGGGACTTTAGCTGCCAAGTACTAAGTTTAAGTACAGCCCTTCCCAATGTGGGAAAGGAACCAAGACTAAAAGAAATTAATAGTCAAACCTGGATAAATAAAAATTATGTATAAAGGATGTGAAAGTTTTAAACCTGGAGTAAAGGAAACCTGAAGTATTTGTTTTCTGGTTTTGCAGGAAAAGAGCGAATTTCTCACAGTGGTTTTGTTTCTGATCAGAGAAACACCTGTATCTGAAGACCTGTTTAAGGTCACCTGAAGACCTGTTAAGGTCACCTGTAACTGGTTGGGGAGAATGCCTTTGCCATTCGGGACCCAGGAAGGGTCATTTGGGGCAAAGTAGCATGTCTCTCTGCCAAGAGGCCAGGCCTGAAGGAACATTCTCTGTGAGGCACTGATGGACACATTGGTGCAAGAGAATGCCTCCACCTGTGTATTGTTCTGGAACTCTGTGTTTTGGATTTTCCTCTGTATCTGCTTTGAAAAAAAAAATCGAAGATTCCAGGGAAAGTTGAAACTTCACACTCTAGGAAAATAAATACAAAAGTATAAGATATGAAAATGAAGAAAGTCTGTGGGAAACTGTAAAGATAAATGGAAAAGTGAAAGTTTTAGAAAGAATTATGTGGTATTAGTTAATAATAGAAGATATAAGGCATGGAGATACAATCTTGGTGGATATCAGAAAGTATATGGAAGGAAGAATAGAGGGTTTTTGAATGTTACAGAAAGTCTGTAGAAATGGAAGTTTTGAGAAGCCTAGTGGAGATCAGAAAGAAATTTTTCTCCCTACCTGATGGCTCCAAATTTGGCTTTCTGAAAGAGTAAGTGAGGACATAAGGTTTCTTTACATAAAACCAATTAGACCAGTTGATAATAGTGGTTTTGTTAACCAGGACTTTGACTGGAATGTCATACCTGAAAGAGGCACATCTGAGTTCTGGTCATTACCAGAGAGTCCTGAGGAACTGAGATTGACTTGCGAAGCTAGCAAAAGCCCGTAAGAAAAGCCTGGTACCTTGGTTACCTTGGTTGGTTGTGTGGTTCATGGCAGTCTTTACAGGGAAGGAACGAAGGTTGCTTTTCTGAAGCATGACCAACATAAACCTGTAGACACAATGGAAACCTCAAGGATTTGAGTGAAGCAAATGGTACAGGCGAAGCCGGATGGCAGATGTGTGGCTCTGCTTCTGTGCCCGAAGGGCAGACTGAGAAGTCAATCTAAAGGTTCCTTGTGTGAGTTCCAGCAAAGCAGAATCAAAGATCATAAGTGATCCAGGCTGCTCTTGGTGTGTTTATGCAAATGAACCATAAAAAAATTAATAGCAAGACTCAAAGTAGTCCCTTTAATAACAAAGAGGGTGATCTTAAGGAGAAAAATTGTAGTTCAAGGAAAATCACAATGCTCAGTGTTGGACATCAGAATGACACAGCTAACTGTCATGAAAGTCTGTTTTCGTTTGAAAGTTAGAACTGAGTTTGTAATAACACCAAAGATATACAATTTACAGGTATAGATGACCTGTCAAATTTCCATTAATAAATGTCATTGCAGGAAGAGCTTTGCAGCTGAATGTCTTCCCAAAAGAAAGTCTTACAGGCACAGAGACTGGTTTGGGGACTATTGTGTGAATTAACCTGTGTGTTCTTCTGTTTTCATAGGATGTAAGCCTATGAGTTCATAACCTGAGTAATTGGTTGCAATATAGGCCCCACTTAAGGAGCCCATTTTCATCATCGCCCCCGAAACTCAACGGTTTGGCTAAACTGAGTGGTCGGGTTGGTAGAGGATTTGGGCGGTCTGTGGGCTTCACTTTAGAACTGATTTTCTCTTTCCTGTCTTGATGGCTTAGACAGGAAAGTTCAGATATCTGACAGGAGGGAAATCTTAATATATTCCCTTCTGCCTGAGTGAGGTATAGTGGGACACAAGGAGTTTAGACAGGTGTAGCATGTCTTGTACACCTTCCTCTGGATAGGCCATTCCTTACATAAGTCCCTGCCTTTGTCATTTAGTGATTATGATTTAATTGTGCCTTCCAACTCTTTCCAAATCTGTCACCTCCAGGATATGACCAGGATGCCAATGGTCCAGTAATGCCAGCCTTTGGACACCGAGCCTGCGACTTCCTGGTGACAGCCAACTGACCAGGATTCTGTAAGGTCCTTCCCTTTACAGAAAGGACTCCCTCTGTGCTGCACTCATTCCCCTTCAGGGCACCCCTGACCCACGGGTAGGTAGGACAGCATCCATGTCCAGCCGGAAGTAGTTACAAGAAGATGAGACCTTCATCCATTGTCCCTTGAAAGAATTTAAAGTGGGTATATATCTGAAATGAGAAATCATTACAGGGTGCAGCCAAGGGGAACCCCAAATAGGCATTTAAAATAGGGTCCAGAACTCAAGGTGTCCAGGAGATTTTAGGATGTCTTCACCCCTTCCCCTATGGGTGTGGGTTATGGAGGGGGACACACGGAGCGAGAACATGTGGGGCTGTTTTGTGCAACAACAGCTTTGCAACTGATCCATGGTGTGGTCGTTCGACATACCTATAGCCTTAGCCTGGTCACTTGGGCATGCTGGATAGCTGTGGCCAGGCTCTGGGCCAGGGGGATGGAAAGAAACTTTCCCTGCCCAAGACGTGACTGTGTGGGGTGGGGCCCTCGAGTTGCAGCGCCTGCATGGGAGCTAGGAGAGAGTTGGCCCCATGACATGGGGTCACACCTGACCAGACCCATGATGCAGCTAGATGGGAGCGAGTACTGGCCCGTCCAGGATCTGTGGGCTGTCAACACAGCAGCTGTCACCCTCCACCTGGTTGTCCTAAACCCGTACACCCCCTGAGCCAGCTTCCCCCAACAGCAACGTGGTTCACCTGCCTTAATCTGAAGGATGCCTTTTCTGCATTCCTGTGGCACCTTCCAGTCAACCCATTTTGCCTTTTAAATGGGAAAATCTGCACACTACGGTCAAGACTAAGCTGACCTGGACTAGACTGCCTCAGGGGTTTTAGAACTCCCCAACCTTATTTGGGGAAGCCCTAGCAAGAAGCCTGAAGCCCCTCACCATGGGAGAGCCGGACCTGACAATTCTGCAGTACGTGAGCGACCTCCTCCTGGTGGCCCCATCCCAGGAATGGTGCTGGGAGGGAACACACACGCTGCTGAAGCACCTGGCTGAATCATTTTACTGAAGTCAGGCCTAGCCAAGGGTTTAAATACCCCCTGGTGAGATCATGTGCACCTTCTCCAGATGGGTTGAGGCTTTCCCCACCAAGACAGAGAAAATTCATAAAGTCACCCGAGACCTCCTGAGAGAGGTCATCCCAAGGTATGGATTGCCTCAGACCATTGGAAGTAATAACGGGCCAGCCTTCATCTCACAAGTAATCCAAGAGACAGCCAAACTTCTGAACATCACATGTAAACTGCACACTACCTATCGACCCCAGAGTTCTGGGAAGATAGAGCCGGTGAACTGAACTCTTAAAGAAACCTTAGCTAAATTTTACCAGGAAACCAGACTGCCCTGGACGGACTTGCTACCACTAGCTTTGCTTAGGGTTAGAAATGCCCTAACCCCTCAGGATATATTCCATATGAACTAGTTTTGGGGACACCTCCCTAGTTCTCAGCATACAAAAGGGGGGACTGTGGTTGCAAGGTGAATTAGGGCAGACAAAATATCTCCAGAAGCCAGGGAAAACTTTAAGAAAGATAAACAGGACAGGTTTGGGCCAGGGACCCTTACCCCAAGGTGGCCAGCGTACTCCTTTAAACCGGGAAGTTATGTATGGATAAAAGACTGAAAAAGAGAAGCCACTTCAACCTGTGTGGACTGGGCCACATTTGGTATTACTAACCACCCCGACTGCCCTTAAAGTTATAGGAATCACCTTTTGGATCCACTACAGCTGGGCCAAAGAAGCAGCAGATCCTGAGGACCTGAGGACTAGGCCTGCACTTAGACTACCCATGCTGAGGCTCCGGAGGGTGCCAGCCAGTAAAGAAGACACCAAAGAATAGACTATTATTCTGCAGGGTTCCTGACTTTGATCAACACTTTCACAGGAGTATTAGGAATTGGACTAGTGACTATGGCCCCTATTGAATGGAATATCTTTGTTTGGTCTCTGCATTTGGGTTTATTGTATGCTTTGCTTGATAAATGCAGCCCCTGTCTCAGCCCAGCCTGCAAGTATAATACCCCTGAGTGTAGAATTATGCTCAGAGGTAGAGTGGTCTCTTACTATCTCCCAGGGTCACCTTTCAGCTCCTCCACTGGCATGCCATCAGGTTGTGTTTTGCCACAGCAATCCCTCTGCCCTTGGAGAGGGAAGTAATACCAGACTAGAGTAATATCCAGGATCATAGAATACCAGACCCGGAGGTGTCAGACATATGGGACCCTGCCTCCTCTGGACCTTGGTCCAACACCTGGAGACCACGGTAACTCGTAGGGCAGCTGCCAAAGTGTTAGCTCCCCAAAGGTACCAACACCAGTATCAGCAGTTGCAACCTTCCCCAGCACCCCAGCTGTATAGCCAGGTATATAGTGATGCTAAAGGGGTAAAAGCACCTTATAGCATCAAAGTGGGGAATGTGACAGGCAACCCCCATGTTAGGCTACTTTGTACTTCGTAACTTCCGTGTTAGGACCCCATGCTTCTGTGCTAGGACCCCACGCTTTGCTCCTTTGTCTCCCACATAAGGTAGTCAGACCTAACTTCCGCATTTAGCTTCTGTAACCTCACTTTGCCACGTAGGCAGGGGGTCCCAGGCTATTTAAACCCCAGAAAGTTAAAGATCGGGGCTCAGGATTTTGGTTCTTCCCCTGCGCCCGCGAGTAATAAAGAATTGTGCTCTGCCATCTCTCCTGCGTGTGAGTTATTTTCTGCAACACCAGAATTTGGATCTTATCTCCTCTGGGTCCACATGCGTGAATAAACCCCACTTCTCAAACTCCCAGGCCGTCTGAGTCATCTTTTTCGTAACAGTAGAATGGGGTAAAATCCTTCATTCCATTAAACGGCCCTTTGGGGCAGTTCTAATTCATCGACTTATGAGTGTATATCAAAAGCGTATGTTGTTTTGTTGTAGTACTGTTCTGTTTGTGTCCTGTATAACTTAGACTCAGGAGAGCGCTGGTCACTGAATGGGTCTTTAAAT
The DNA here is from genome assembly GCA_004024845.1 of Tonatia bakeri. Classification (NCBI taxonomy): domain Eukaryota; kingdom Metazoa; phylum Chordata; class Mammalia; order Chiroptera; family Phyllostomidae; genus Tonatia; species Tonatia bakeri. Next base: position 5,496 of record PVIA01014731.1, on the reverse strand, counting down.
TATTGTATTATACTGTAACTAGAGTTATTTTGTCAAAAATCAGGGAAGTGGGACAAATTGCCTTATCTGGAAGTTTTTGGGTTTACATGATAAAGATGAATGCAGAGTTAAGAAAAGAAGAAAAAAATGAGGAAAATCAGTTAAGGGCTCAGAGAAAAGAGAATTTACATATGAAAAATAGAAGGTCAGAGGAGAGGAGCCAGGAAGATCTAGGTATTAAGACCGCTGCAGGCTGGTCAGAGTTCCTGCAGCCCCAGGGAACCCACTCTTATGAGTGGAATGGGAAAAGTGTGCCTGAACTGGCATCGCTGTCTTGAATGGGTCAAAGAACCAGATTTGGTGGAGGAAAAGCCCCTACCGGGGCAGGGCAATATCCTTTTTGGAGACTTTTAGTGGGAGTAAGGCCAGAAGGCCAGTCTGCTAGATGTTATTTGACACATACTCTGTTTTCCATATTGGATCTGTTTAACTGGAAAAGCTCAAACCCTTCTTATGGACATAACCCTGCTAAAATGACTGATTTGATTGCATCAGTTTTTGCCACTTACCATCTCACTTGGCCAGACGTAGAGGCCTTATTGAATCCTTTGCTTCAGTAAGGGGGATGAGCAGAGGCTGGTGTTGGATAAAACAAAGAGGCTCAGAGGTTACACCACGAAAATCCAGTTGGGGCTCTGGGCCTTCCCAGGGCAATACCTGTAACTGAGCCCAACTGAGACCCTAAAGGGGATGGTCTTTCTCTTTTAGAGCATTATAAGAGATGCCTCCTTGAGGCAATGGGAAAGGCATTGCTGAGCAGAAAACTCTGAGTAGGTGCAGGCTGTGAAGCAAAAGTCCGCAGAGGACCCCTCCCAATACCGGGAAACAGTTAAAGAGATTCCTGGGGATGGCAAGTGACTGCTGCATTTGAATTCCAAGCTTCGGGCTCACTGCTAATCCACTGTGTGAGGCTCCGAAGGGACCGGAATATTTAGAGTAGACAAAAAAGTGCACTCAGGCTTTTGAGTCCCTGAAAGTGCACCTGGCTTCTGCACCAGCGTTGGGGCTTTCAAACGTGCTGAAGCCCTTTCAATGATATGTGTGTGAGAAACAGGGCATTGCCCTAGAATTCCTCACCCAAATGCTTAGTGACATTTGCAGTCCATCACATAGTTGTCACGGAAATTAAATCACACTGTCCAGGGGTGGCCAGCCTGCTTGAGAGTGGCAGCCACCTGTGAGCTCTTGGAGAAAGCTGAAAAAGTTTGCCTTGAGACAGCCTATACCGGTTGTGTGTCACAGAAAGTGTTGAACCTGGTGGGGCAAAAGGGAAATATGTGGCTGATTGCTGAAAGAATGGGCAGGTAACAAGCCCTTCTTCTCCCAGACCCTGACTCAGCTGCACTAATACATGACTGTGTTGAAATGATTGATGAAGTTTATTTTAACATAATTGACTTACAGAACTATCCCCTAGAAGAAGCAGACTAGATAGACTCTCTATACAGATGGAAGCAGCTATATGGACAAAGGAAGAAGAGAGGCTGGGTACGCAGTTGTGACTCTTGAAGGAGTAGTGGAGGCCAAAGCCCTGCCACCAGGAAACTCTCCCCGGAAGGCTGAGCTGATTGCATTGACAAGGGCACTGGAATTATCACAGGAAGAAAGAGTAAATGTGTACACCAACTCAAGGTATGCTTTTTTTATTTTGCATGCACATGTTTCGATCTGGAAAGAAGAAGAACTGTTAGCCTCCAATAGAAAAGAAATTAAGCATGCAGCCGAAATTCTAAAGTTATTAAAGGTTGTTCAGGTACCTTTACAGGTGTCAATTATGCATTGCCCAGGGCACTAAATTGGCTAGAGAATGCAATCTGGCTGAACGGGCAACAAAAAGGCTGCTAAAGGAATATTTATAAAGCCTTTGATACATGTTCTGGACTTGTCACAATTTGACCCTGAATATTCAACTGCAGACTTAGAAAAGGCTAAGGGCTGGGGTTCTGATGAAGAAAGTCCTGACAGTCTATGGAAAAGGAATAAGAAGGGAGTTATACTGCTTCCTGAGCATTTGGTAGAACCGATCATGAAGCATTTACATGAGGCCACACACTATGGGAGAGACTCATTAACCACCTATGTCAACTGTGGCTCACAGGGCCTGGAATTTCTAAAGCAATAAGGAAAGTAATTACTAGATGTGTTGTATGCCAGAAGAACAACCCCAAAACAGAACCCCATCGAAGGAAAGCAATATCAAGGACAGTACCCATTTGAGGAGTGGCAAATAGACTTTACCCAGATGCCAAGGCTCTGAGGGTGGAAAAATTTGTTAATCTTTGTGGACACCTTTTCAGGATGCATAGAAGCTTATCCCACTAGAACAGAGAAATCTTCAGAAGTAGTAAAAGCATTATTAGAGGAAATAATCCCTCGCTTTGGTCTTCCTGACAGCATTCAGAGCAATAATGGACCTGCATTTGTTTCAGAAATCACACAGAAGTTTAGTAAAATCCTAGGAATTAAGTGGAGACTCCACACAGAATGGAGACCCCAGGCTTCTGAGAAAGTGGAGAAAATAAACCACACCTTGAAGAAAAATATAGCGAAACTGTGTCAAGAAGCTCATATTCATTGGGATCAAGCTTTACCTATTGCCCTGCTCAGGATAAGGGTGGCTCCCTGAAGTGAGATTCAGTTGAGTCCCTATAAAATTGTGTAGAGATAGCCATTTAAGGTCACAGTTGGGGTGAAAGATATGTATATAGATGAAAATCTGAAGATTAAAAAAAGAAAAAAAACATGTGCAACATTTAAATCAGACCTTAGCTGTGATGTATTAGAGACTTTTCTCCCACAGGTTTGTTGCATTCCTTTGAGCCTGCAGGAAAAATGCTACTCAAGATTTGGATATCAATACCTCCAAAAACCCAATTAGGAAGAAAGTGGACTGATGAAACTGACAGAAATAAAACCTTGGGCTCATCACACCAGAATAAAAAGCACTGGAAGAAGATCTGAAAGTCATCTTTGAAAAAACAATGACTCATGTTCTTTTCTTTACCTCCTGTTTAAAGCCTTGTTATGGACAACTTATTCCATTCAAACAAGATGAAAATATTTGGGTATATTTAGTAAAAATTGTTCTGAATATTTCTAACTTCTACTGTGCAGGAAGAACTTGTAGAAAAAGTTTCACTTCATGTCTTATAAATGTTTGTACTCTTTTAGAAAGCCTTATAAATTGTACTGTGTTTGATGATATTGAAAAGAAAATTACCTACTCTGATATTTATAGTTAGGGGCTAGTAATAACTATAAAAGACAAGAAAATGTTTTCCTTAAAGGTCACTAATGTATCCCAGCTATAGAGAGTGTGCAACTTTGTCAACTGTGCTAAAACTGTCTTGTGTTCTCAGCAGGTGTTAAGATGAATTGCACCACCACCGGTAATGTATCTTATGCTTATGTTTCTGTTAAACTGCCAACAGGATGGTTCCTGATTTGTAGAACGACAGTCTATTCTTATGTTCCAGCAAACAGCTCTGAGGGACCATGCTCTCTGGGAAGACTGACAGTGTTTATGCCTCAGAAGCCCCACTTAACCCGGGTTCGATGGGATGTCTCCCTTATATCTGATTGCATCAGTGACTTACACCTTTAGCCTTGCTGAATATATGTCCTTAATTATATTTGTGATGTCAACCATGGTAACTTATTTAATGTAGAAATGAGCAGATTAGCCTTCTCCAAGGCAAAAGCTTTAAATGCCATCTCTCAAGCTATTAGTGCCATTAGTCAAGAATTAGGACAAGTCAGAGAAGCAGTACTGGAAAATTGTGCAGCTATAGACTACCTTCTTTTAAGACATAATCATGGATGTGAAGAATTTAAGGGACTCTACTGTTTTAACCTGACTTACAGGTTCACAGCTTACAGAGCATAAAGTAAAGCAAGTAAATGATGTGGTGCCCAGTATAAAACAGGGGGAAGGATTTTTTTGGCATCAGTTGGTCTAACCTCCTGGCTGCCCAGCATATCTGGTCTTTGAGAAACTTTTATTGTTTTTATCCTTGTTATTTTCTTCAGTATCATAGCTTGTTGTTGTATAGTACACATCTTTATGTAGGTCTGCAGTTAAGTGCATTCCTAAAGCCCTCGCTGAACAATCCAGTGCCCAGCAATGGGCACAGCAAAAGGTAAATACTTTCATAAGAAACTGATCTCATAGATACGAGATAGTTTGATACTAATGGTGGGGAATGTTAGGGGGCTTACAACTTGGAAAATTTTAGCTTAAGGTAAATAGCCATAAATCTAGCAAGTAATGTGTATGTTAAGCTCTTTGTTTCAGAAACTACAGATAAGGCCCATCTGGCATCTGGGAGAAAGTGGCTGACCTTCTGCAGCACTGACTAGGATGCACACAGCCTTGAGACATCGAACCTCCCTGCTGAAAAGAAGCAAGCAACTACCCCTCCCCCTTGGAGACAGCTAATTGCCAAGTGCTACAGCTTCAAAGAATCTCACCGATTCCTGTATTTTTCCCCCTAAACCCCCTTATAAAAGGTCTGGCCAGGAAAAAGAAGGGAAGATGGGCTGTTAGGGTATGAACCCACCATCTTCTCAGATCACCAGTCATCTGACTAAAGCACCTATAAAAGATTCAATCACTGTCAATGCTTATTGGATTTGGTAGTGACAGGCAGCCCAAACACCGGTGTCTTTTCCAGTTACAGTTTGGAAACTTCTCTTTCCTTAGACACCCGTCTTGCAGAGTCCCACATCCTCCCAGTCCAATCCCTAGCAGCCTTTTTCTGAGCATCGGGCTTTTTAAATGTCATGATCCTTTGAATATGAAAATCATTGTCCTTTTTAAATTCTAGAAAAATGTTTTCTGTTATTTCCTTGATAATTTCTTCTCTTCGTTTCTTATGTTCTTGTTTTCTAAAACTTTCGGTTGTCTGATATTACACTCCCTGGTTTGATCTTACAGGTTTCCCCACTCACGCTCTCATTATCTTTCCTTGTCTTTTAAAGTATGTTTTATTCTACATTCTGGAAAATGTTGTCACTTTGTTTTTTAAGCTTCTATTTAAATGTGGTTTTTTTTTTTGCGTTTATATTTTAATCTCTGAAAGGTTTTTCAAATTCTTCAAGTATTTTTTTCTGCCTCTTTTCATTTTGTAAGAAATAACATTAAGTTTTTCTGGGTATTCTAATTAGAGAATTTTCAAAGTTCTCTCTGCTTTTCAAAACATGTTTCCTTTACTAGTAGCTTTTTAAAAAACTGAGATATAATTAGCACATCACATGTATAAGCTTAAGGTATACAATGTGTTGGTTTGATACACTTATATTGATGTATTACAATACGGCTACTACAGTAGCATGAGCTGAACACCTCTCTCATGTCGCATAATTATCATTTCTTTATTTGTGATGAGAACAATTAAGATCTAGTCTCTTGGCAACTTTGAATTTTATAAGACAATGTGTTGATTGCAATCACTGTGC
>PVIA01014730.1:0-25724 GCA_004024845.1 Tonatia bakeri | reverse complement strand
AAGTCATCAAATGGAGGGTTAGCAACAGGGAAGTAGGAGGAGGAGGGAGGGGGAAAAGATATAGAGAATAAGTAGCATAGACAGTAGGTAGAAAATAGACAGGGGGAGGGTAAGAATAGTATGGGACATGTAGACACTAAAGAACTTATGACACATGGACATGAACTAAAGGGGGGAATGTGGGTGGGAGGGGGTGGGCAGGGTGGAGGGGAGTGAAGGGGGAAAATGGGCCAACTGTAGTAGCATAATCAATAAAATAAAGAATAAAAAAAAAGGAAAAGAAATTCCAACTAGAAGTGAACAATGATTCTGGCATTTGTCATAACTATCTTGAAGAATTTGATTCTTTTATGTGCCTATTTCTGAATACTCATCCAGCATGGGAATGAGTGAAATCATCATGTGTAATGATGAAGAAGAGGGGAGTCAAAATTCATGACAGTGTTCTTTTTTCGCTCAGTGGATAACTATTTTAAAAGTCATTAATTAAGAGATGAAGTGTAGTCCTGAAGGATGGAAAGCAGTTGATGTCATGAAAGATGGTATTATATGCTTTAACAAATAAAATTTAAAGAGTAAAAAAAAAATTACCTAGGGTATTTTTCCAGTAAAGGTTTTACTAGGTACTTTTTATTTATTTCTAATTTTATTGGCTCATAATCAGAGAATGCAGCCTATACAATCTTAATGTTTTAAAATTTGTTTTTATTTTATGGCTAAATACATGGTCAAGTTTTTTGTTTATTTGTTTGTTTTACTGTGCCATGGTCACTTGGGGGCAAGGGGGTGACTCCTCCAGTCAAAAAGATGTAAGGCGCTCTCTATATATCAAATCAAGCTTACTGATTGCATTATTTCATTCTTTAATGTCCTTATTTATTTTTTGTGCACTAATACAATGCTATTCAAAGTGTGGTCCCCGGACAATGCTGACCCACACTTGGTAAAGTCTTGTTCACTCTGTGAACTGTCATTAACAGTTCATGACAACGTAAGTCCAGAAATGGAGAGCAGTCACTTAGAAACCTTTATAGCTATTTGACATTGCTGTGACATCCAAGTGCATGGTCAGTGCGCTAGCCTCACTGAACAGGGTATTTGGATATTTTTCAACTCATGTAATCAGCTGCATTATGTCATGGCTTGCATACTTGTCATGTACAGTGGGACCACATTACAACTATTTTAAGGTAAATTATGCACCTATATTTCATAAATGTATAAAATACAGAATCTCTTTCACTGAAAGATAATTTAAGTTTAACTACAACACTATAAGATAAATGAAAACTGTGAGTTGCTGAAATTTCTATAAAAATCCCTTCTTCCATTACTTGTTAACTTGTCTTTGTACAAAAGAGAACAATTTAGATTTGAATTCCCCCATGAGTAGCACTGTAGTCAATCTAACCCAGATGAGATTAGATAAATTAACAAGAAGCAAGTTTGCTGTATAAAAACTTTTAATATTGATATACATTGTGTATTCATACAGGTGTTTCATATGGGGAATCACTATTCCATGCATAATTTCAGTTACAACTGTTCAATGACAAAAAGATAACAGTGTAATAGCAATACTCTATTAATTCCTACGTATACTTTCAATGAACACATACAATTTTCAAAATTGTTTTCTTCCTGTTTTTTGGTCTGACTTAATGAAATGTAATTTTATAGCTGTTAAATATGAAGGAATGCGTCCATGTATTCTGTATCTGTTTTTTTTTTTTCCCATGTGCTTTTACCCTAATTTGCCTCTGGCTTTTAACGGAAGAATTCAGTCTTTCACACTTAGCAGAATAATGACTATACAAGATTTTATTCCTTCCCCCTTACTCTACATTTATTTTACTTACTTACAATATCATTTTCTTTTCTCTGTCTTTGTTGCCTTGGTCTAGTTTCTATTCATTCTAATTTTCCCTTTACTAATTTGGAAGTGTTACTGTACCTTTCCACTTTATTGTCCTTTTCCCTGTTGTCATAATCACACATATAGGATTTGTATATAGGAAATCAACTATTTCCTCCTCCTAGGATATATATTTCCTAGTTGTATATTAATTTTATATCAAGATCTATCCCATTTGCAATAGAAAATTTAGCAAAATACCAAGATGGTGAAGACTCTAAATGAAACGTACCTCCAGGAGCTAAGGAACCAGGGCCAGGTCCTGTTACAGCTGTTGGTATTTGCCCTGGTGCCGGAACTCCAGCCTGCATAGAAGCTTGCATCAAAGGAGGTGCACCATTGACATGCATGCCACCCTGAGCAAGAGAAAAACCAGAGTATGTAGATATTTCTGTGAAGACGCAACATACAAAGTTTATGACCTTAAAGAACTCTTCAAATTGATACCCCCAAATATGCTACCAAATATCCATTTTCTATAGCATGTCTGAAGCAGACTTAGGTTTATAACAAATTTTGAAGAGAAGATGCAATACACATGAAGAGCCTGCTTGTAACACAGTTAAGGCGGACCATATTCTGAAAGCTGAGATGGAGAAGTTCTTATTTTTGTGCAGAGGCTACATGTAGCACCTATTGTTGACTTTATGACTGGGGCCAGGCAATAAAAGTAAAAAAAAAAAAAAATAAGTGCCTTGAACCCAAGGAGAAAAAGAGGAGACTGGGACATTTTTATAAAGAAACTGAGGGCAGTCTTCCTTTTTTAAGATTTAAAAAAAAAAATTTGACCAATCTTTTCTCATCCCGGTCCTGAGATATAATTTTGGATTAGGGGGAATGTTAATTTAATGCTACATGAAGGCTCCTGGAGGGAAACCAACTGTTATGTTTTCACCTGTGTATTCCCCCAGAGAATTAAGTAGTTCCTTGGAATAGAAAAAGCTCAATAAAGAAAGAATAATAGCTATTATAAAAAAAACCACATATACTTTCAGAAAACACAAATTCTAAAACAGAAAATTGTACAGTGAGGTGGTTAAGAGAAAACAAGCTAAGAGGTCACACAAAACCAGGTTTAGCTCCTGGATGTTCCACTTACAATTATGCTGTTTTTGGATCGGTTAACCTCTCTGGGTCTTAATTCATTTCATTCTATTTCTGAAAAAATATTTATTGAGTTAGAGCAGGGGTTAGCAAACTATGGCCCATGGGGCAAATCTGGCTCACTGCCTCATTTCATAAAGTTTTACTGGAACAAAACCACACACCTTTGTTTATGTATTGTCTGTGGTTGATTTTACAACTCCAAGGACAGAATTGAGTAGTTCGGACAGATTCCACAGCCTGCCAAGCCAAAAAAACACTTACTACTGGGCCATTTACAGAAGATGTTTGCCAACTCCCACCCTAAACCTTTATATGATCCATCCAAGTTGTTTGCCTCTGCCAATCTGATAGGTGAAAAATGGTAGCTTTTTGTACTTTGTTTACATTTATCTTTTTGAGGTTGAACACTTTTTCATATATTTAATGTATATTTGTATTCTCACTTTTGAGAACTGTTTATGTCCATTGCAAACTTTTCTACTGTGTTATTGGTGATTTTCTTACTAATTTATAGGTCTTTTCAGCTACTTATGAAAAATTCCAGATATATAAAATGTATAGAAAATAAAACTAACCAGAAATAAATTACATACATAACTGAAATTTCCCACATGGTCTTCTCCAATTGCACCCTGTATCCCCTCCTTAGACAACCACTTAAGAATTCTTAGAGATGTTTTGAAATTTTATGTAAACCATTATATACTAAAGATATTCTTTCCAATTCACTCAAAAGGTTTTTGGAATATACGCAGACACACACATTCCATATTTTGGGAATGCTTCCATATTCACTTATTTTCACTTCTGTATGGTATTATGTTTTTAAGTTATCTGTGTTGATACCGTGAATCCCAGTTCAACTTAATTGCTATATGGAATTATGATTTTGAAAGTCAGTCATGGTGACATATGTAGTTTATTTAAAATTCCATTCTGCTGATGTATATTTAGGATGTTTCTAATTTTTCACTATTATAAGGTAGCAATGAACATTCTTAAACATGAGTAAGGACTCTTAAGTAATAACCCTGTTGTTCATGTGTATGGCAAATACAAGTTTTTCCCAAGCTGTCATCTGTCTTTGGTGTTTATTTCTTTTTCTCCATATAGAAATTTTTCAGTTTTCATGTGTATTGAGTTTTTATGGTTTCAGTTTTGTGTCACACTTAGAAAGCTAGGTTTTTACTTTTTTCATTGGAAAGAATGGAGATAATATAATCACTGTATGAAATGAAACAATGTGTATAAAATAATAAAGTGCCAACCCCAGTGCTACACATGCACAGACACACAAAATTAGCTTGTCACAAAGGGCTTACAGGAAGGACTGCTTTTTTTTTCCCCACAAACTAGGCACCAAATCTATATTCATTCAGATGCCACATACTCTGCAAACTAGAAACTGCTTCTATGCCTGGAAACTGAAATTACCATCTGGCTCCTGACCATTCTTCTTTCAATATACCCTCCTAAAATGAAAATGACATTCTAAGACAGATAAAAAAATGTTAAGGGGTAAAACCCTACCAAAGACTGGGCCCCAGGGGCCTGCGGATTCTGCTGGTTCATTGACACATTGGATCCTGAGGCAGGCCCAGCACTGTGGACTGGCTGTGGGTTGCCTGCAATCAGTGTTGGGATATTTGTCTGGCGATGCAGAATTTTCTAAAAGGTAAAAAGACAAATCTATGAGTTGTCTGCTTAACAAAGCAATCAGGTAGTTCCTACCCTCACTCAAGGTTTACCCCAGCATTTCCATAAAAGAACTAGAGGCACTCACCAGGGCAATTTCTGGATCCACAATTCTCATCACTACCTGAGCTTGTAGCAAAGCATATGCCAGTTGAGGATTTTGGAGCAACATGTTCCGTGCTTCCTGGGGACTATTCTGGACACACAGCTGAGGAAATAAAGAGAAAAATTGTCAAGTTCAATAGTTATTACTTAAAAATCAATAGTGATTTAGATGCATCCCCATCTGAGAAATGAAATAATGTAGTGGTTTTTGCACAGCACACAAAATCTTGTTCATGGCAGGCAAGAGAAGGGAGAGGCATTTCAAATACAATAATACCATCATTTAGGAAAATAATCCACATTTTAATATCTATATCTGATATCTACGGGCTACAAAAACCCAGCCAGGTTGTGTTGGTATGTTTGTGTACTAATGGAAACTCTGCACAAAACGGAAAGTATACCATGGACACCTGGAATAGCAAAAGAGAAAGACATGGTGTTCAACAGGTACACCTTCTACTTGAGCACAGGGAATCATTTCCATTAACTTTATCAATTAACTCTTGAAAATTTGATGTGATTGGATTTATTCATAACTTAATGCTTCCTCCCACCTTCATCTGTTTCATCAGCTCAAACATCTGCTCTGGTGGGAGACTAGCAACTGCTTTGCTAATGGACTCAGGGGCATCCTCAGGACTGATGGTCTCTCCATAAGGTGACTCAATGACGGGGGCACCAGTGCCAAGGCCTGATTGGGAAGAAAGTGCAAAAATGTTAAGGAGGCAAAATAAAGAGCTAAATCATTTTAAGTATGTACTTTCCAGAGCTGCCATAATAACCCGCTAATAACTTTAAATTCTCTAGAGCTGAGAAATAGGTGATTTGCAAGTCTCTTATTTCTGTGGAAGAAGTGAGAGTGTATTTTCTGCTCTCAGAGTAAAGCTGGACCACGATAACATAGGTGGACCTAAAGTAGGGATTGGGCATATCGATTTCTTTTGACAAGCACTTTCTGAAGCAAAAGGTTTAAATAGAAAAAGATACCAATTTCTAAATGGAATTCCTGAATCTATAACCTCAAAAAAACCTTAAGAATGCCTTAGTATCCCCATCAGTTACAGATCTGGCAACATAGTTACAGGAATGGCAAACACCAATATCATAATTAGTGCTACTAATCACTTGGTAAGCCTGAATTCATCTTCGACTGGAATTAACTCCTCGGCAACTGAAGGATTTCTAAAGTCAGCTTTACCTTGTTTCTCAAAGATACACACTTCCCTGATGTAGGCACCTCAGATGGGTCAAGTAAAGAAGTTGTATGGGTAACCATTTAAGCAGATGCTAAAACATACCATAAATGGAAAATCGCCAATGTTAAATCTTTACTACCTTATGCTGCATACAACTAGGGTTTATACTCACTCTTCAGCTCTTCTTTGTTCTTTTCACTAGCAGCATTGTCCACTCGAAGTGCTCTCCCACTGAATTCACGCCCATTCAGGTTTCTCATGGCACTAAGTGCTGTCTCTTGGTCTTGGTATTCACAGAAGCCATAACCCTTTGGCTTTCCTGTCTCCCTATCATATACCAACCTGAAGAGCAGAATCAAGAATCAGGCACAAATGTTACATACACACCGGGTTCTTGCAAGCACTGCCAAATTCTAATTTGGTGAACTGTAAGGCAAATAACTTTATCACTCTGACTGCCTCACTGAAACATTTTTTAAACATTTAAAAAACTTTACTTTTTAATTACAGTTCTTCCCCCAGCTCAGCTGATATGAATGGGATGCTAATAAGGATCAACAGCTTCTCGTGATTAGTGAAGGGTAATTCTCAATTCGGTGTACTGGGAAGAGCCCACACTCAACAGTGTTATTGGGAGAAGTGACAATAACAAGGGGTGGTTGAGTAGAGAATGCTCACAGCTCCACTGGCTTGAGGTGGTAGTCACTGCTGGAGAACGCACATTGTTTTGCTTGACTGTGTGCATGTGCAGCACATTCTGGAGAAAACTCAAACCAGTTACACACATACCTGGCTGACCCTGAAGCTGGACACATGTGCATAGAAAACATAAAAGGCCCAGGAGAGTAAAACCCTGGGCATACTTGAAAATGGCATGAACTTTGAATGCCGCCTGAATAAAAAAATTTTTTTTAATCTTTTAGTAAAAATCAATGCAAATTGTATGGTATGTGAATTATATCTCAATAAAGTTGTTACAAAAAAAAAAGAAGAAGAAGAATGCGCATGAAAATTCACCAGTAAAAACCTTGCCATTATTACTAAGGGCCAAATTTTTTGGTGATTTTTAAAGAAACTCCCACCAAGTAGCAAAAGAGAATCGCACCTGAAACTAACAACAGGTCCAACCTCAGAAAAGATGTCCTTTAATTGCTCTTCAGTAGCCTCATATGGAATGTTACCAACTAAAGAAGAAAATAAGTAACATTAAAATTCTGAGTTTGTAACCTAGATCTTTAGTAAGAAAGTAAACAGTTTCTAAATTATCAGGGAAAATGTAACAACAGGCTTGAAATACAGTGCTCCTCCAATCCCAGTTACATGATACTCTCTTAGAATTTCAATCTTTGCTGACTTTAACTGCAAGAAAAACTAACCATTGAGACTAAATACAAAAAGTGTAGTTCTCAGACTAATCTAACTAGAGTTACATTTTCCTTAACTTTGGTGAAAATACTTAGGCATTGTTAGTACCTAAGAGTCTGCAAGTCTTAACAATACTAAAAATAGCAACATTGTAACCAGCTCCTATGTCCACATTCACATACACACAGTTTCAAAGGAGAATGACCATGCACAGTGGAAGATGTTTAAAGTTATTGTTTTGTCATACCCCTTTAAAACGGCGCTTTAAAATCATAACACGTACTTAAAAAGAAATAACTTAATAACAGGGCTGAAAAGATTACTTAGGAGAGATCTGATCCTTTTAAAATTTCTTTTGCGAGGTCTTAACCGTTCATTCATTTACTTACAATCCACCTTGAAACGCCAGGTAGCTGCTACCACTATCAATGAACTGTTCGATAAAATGTAACGGGCTCTAAGCACAGAATGAAAGTCCTGGTAAGAGGGCAGGAAGTAGACACAAGTATCTATACCCTCACCACATAAACTGTATTCTGAAAATGGGGGGTGAAAAGTAGTATGGGACACCTGCCAAGCGCCCTCGCTTCTAGAAAATAATTGAAGCTAGAAAATGAATGAAGGGAGAACTGCATAGAAGCTGAACGCTAGTTTCACTTCCTCAGCCACGTCATGGAAAGGATGCCAAACCCTGGGAGAGGGGGAACATCACTTCGCCCACGAGTCCACCAGCTTGGGCGCCCCACAAGTGAGGCAGGTAAAGAGAGCTGCACATCTGACGGAGCAAAGGCTCCCAAGGCTATTCAAGAGCTGCAGGGGACATTCTGCGCAGCTCACCGACTCTGTCTGTCCCTCCCCGGTGGTTGCCAACAACAAATTCCTCTTACCGAACACCGAACGTAGTGAACGATCTACCGCAGGATCTCTCACATTCAAACCCGCCATCGTTCTTTTTGCGGCTTCCGGTACGCCGGGGCACACTTCCGTACTGCGCGAGAGCCCTGCGACCTACACACCCGTACAGCTCCCGAACCGGAAACGCCTGGGCAGGGCGGACGCAGGGCCCCTCCCCTGGCGTCAGGGTATCACTGGAGGCGTGCCTTACGATCACGAGAGTAGTGCCTCTTCTCGGTCGGACTGCGGCAATAACTTGCTTGTGAGGCGGGTTCAGGCTTCCCCGGGCTAATAGCATCTTTTATTACTCGTTTTTTTTTTTTTCTTAGACTAATGTAAGTAATCCTTGACCACAGCACAGATGGCAGCAGTGACTTTACCATGGTAACAGGGAAGTCATTTGCTAACAACTGGCACTTTGATTTTAATTAGGTTCTGTAAGGGGAGGGAAGTGTTTGGCCCCGCCCCAGCAGCGAGCAAACTATTATTTTGTGAAAGCTGGGAGTGTACGGAGATGGGGAAACAGAGACGCGGGAGCCCAGAAGAATGAGCGACTGAGGAGCACTCAACGTCAGAGCGTTAACACAAAGCTGAGGAGATGGGGAGGTAGAGGGAGAACAGACCTATGTCTGCTCTTGTATAGCCCCTGGGCTCCATGTGCTTGGCGGTGGTGATGGGGCTGGACAGCACAGGACATTAGAACAGGACATTAGCTATTTTTCCTTTTGTGACTGGCTTATTGAACTTAGCACAATGTCTTCAAGGTTCATCGATGTTATGGCATGTGTCAGAATTTCCTTCCTTTTTAAGGCCGAATACCGCCTTTTGTTTATTCATCCACTGAGGGACAGACACTTGGGTTGTTACTACATTTTGGCTGTTGTGAATAACGCTGCTATGAACCTGGCTGTAAGAATATCTGAGTCCCTGATTTCAGTTCTTTTGGGGAAATACTGAGAAGTAGAATTGCTAGATTACATGGTAATTCTATGTTTACTTTTTTGAGAAGCCACCATACCATTTGCCACAGCTACAGCATCATTTTTCATCCCTACCAGCAATGCTAAGATCTCTCATTTCACCCTTACCAACAGTTATTATTTTCTGTGGATTTTTTTTTACATAATAGCTACCCTAAGTGGGTGTGAAGTGGTATTTCATTGGAATTTGACTTTAAGTTCTCTACTATATCGGAGGAACCTAACACTTGCCTCTCCTGTGTGTCTCCTTTACTTTCATGCAGAACCCTTCATGTCTGATAATTCTGGTAACCAAATGTGGGTTGTTTTCCCCCACAACAAGCATTTCTCTGCAACACCAAATAGGTATCCTATAACTTAACTCAATTTTGATACCATCAGATCCCATAGGTTAAGGGCTCAGTCCTACAAGACAGCCCCCATTCCTCTTCGGATGCCAATTTCAAATCTAGGTTGTCACCTGTGCTTCTTACCAACTAGCTATGAATCGGTTTCCAATGACCCCCTCCTTGGGCTCAATTAATTTGCTAGAGTGGCTCACAGAATCCAGGAAAATGGTTACTTACATTCACCAGTTTACTAAAGTACAGTATATGATAAAAGATACAGATGAACAGCCAAATGCAGAGACACATAGGGCGAGGTCTAGGAGCATTGTGACTGCAGGCGCTTCTATCCCTGTGGAGTTGCGGACCCTCCTAATAGATGTGTTCACCCACCTGAAAGTTCTTTGAACTCTTTTGGGACATTTATGGAGGTTCCATCATGTAGGCATAATTAATTATTAACTGCATTTCTAGCTCCTCTCTCTCTGGAGGACTGGGGCGTTTGGGCTGAAAATTCCAAGCCTCTAATCATGGCTTGGTCATTCTGGTGATTAGCCCCCATCCAGAAGCCCACCCTGAGTTGCCTCATTGGAGCAAAAGATGCCCCTAATGTTCTTATCACTTAAGAACTTACAAGAGTTTTAGAAGCCCTGTATCAGGGATGGAGTCAAAGACCAAATACTAGAACAAGAATTGCTCCTGCTGATCTTACCACTAAGGAAGTTACAAGGGTTTTAGAGCTTAGTGCCAGGAACTGGGGACAGAGACCAATATACGTATTTCTGTCATTTCATACCTAATGATTAGTGAGGTTGAACATCTTTTTATATCTTACTGCCCATTTGTATATCTTCTTTGGAGAAATGTCTGTTTAAGTCATTTTTCCATGTTTAAGTCAGGTTGTTTGTTTTTTGTTGTTGAGTTTTTTTTTTTAATAGGTTCTGGGTACCAATCCCTTATCAATAATTTGCATATATGTTTTCTATCCTGAGACTTGCCTTTTTACTCTGTTGATAGTGTCTTTGATGTATAAAAGTTTTTAATTTTGTTAGAGTCCAACTTACTTATTTTTTTTATTTGTTGCTTGTACATCTGGTGTTATATCCAGCCAAATCCAGTGGCATGAAACTTTTCTCCTATGTTTTCTTCTAAGAGCTTTATAGGTTTAGCTTTTACATGTAGGTCTTTGGTTGAGTATAAGCTCATTTTTGTGTATGTTTTAAGAAAAAGGTCCAACTTCTTCTTCCTTTTGCATGTGGATATCCAGTTTTCCCAGCATCATTTGGTGAAAAGACTGTCCTTTCTAGCCCTGAGTAATTTTGGCATGCTTGTCAAAAATCATTTGACCATAAGTGTGAGGGTTTATTTCTGGGCTTTCTGTTCTGTTCCACTGATCTATATGTCTTTCTTTATGTCAGTACCACACCGTTTTGCTTATCATAGCTGTGAAGTAGGTTTAAAATCAGGAAATGTGAGATCACCAGCTTTGTTGTTTTTCAAGATTGTGTAGGTATTCTCAATCACTTGATATTTCATATGAATTTTGGGATGGACTTTTATACTTCTGCAAAAATGTCATTAGGATTTTAATAGAGATTGCTTTGAATTTTTAGATCACTTTGGGTGGTGTTGATATCATAACAATATTGAATCTTCCAACTCATGAACACAGGATAGCCTTCCATTTATTTGTGTATTCTTTAGTTTCTTTTAGCAAACTTGTAGTTTTCAATGTGAAACTTTTCACCTCCTTGGTTAAGTTTATTTCTGAGTATTTTATTCTTTGTCAGATAGACAGATAAATAGATAATTGACATATACTAGTTTCAGGTGTGCAAAGTAATGATTCGGTATTTGTATATATTGCAAATGAGCACCACAATGAGTCTAGTTAACATCCATCACCACACATAATTACAGCTTTTTTCTTGTAATGAGAACTTTTAAGATCAACTCACTTAGCAGTTTTTCAAATATACTATACAGTATTATTAACTATAGTCACCATGCTATGCTTTACATTCCCAAGACTTATTTATTTTATAACTGGAAGTTTGTACCTTTGATCACCTTCACTCATTTTATTCACTCCCCAAACCCTGCCTCTGGCAACCACCAATTTGTTCTCTGTATCCATGAATTCCTTGTTTTGTTTTTTCAGGCTCCACATATAAGTGAGATAATAAGGCATTAGTCTTTCTCTGTCTGACATATTTTAGTTAGTATAATGTCTCAGGGTCCATCCATGTTGTCATAAATGGAAAGATTTCATTCTTTTTTATGGCTGAATAATTTTCCATTGTATAGGTATACCACATTTTATTTATTCATTCACTCACCCATGGGTACTAAGGTTGTTTCTATACTCTTGGCTATTGTAAATGATGCTGCAATGAACATAGGGGTACATATTACCTTTTCAAGACAGTGTTTTTGTTTCCTTTGGATAAATACCCAGAAGTGGGATTGCTGGACCATATGGTAGTTTCTAGTTTTAGTTTTTTGAGAAATCTCCATCTGTTTTCCATAGTGACTGCACTAGTTTATATTCCCACCAACAGTGAAGAAGTGTTCCCTTTTCTCTTCATCATTCTCAATGCTTGTTATTTCTTGTCTTTTTTATAATAGATAAGAGAGCCATTTAATAGTTGTGAGGTGGTATCTCATTCTGGTTTTGATTTGCATTTCCCAGATGATTAGTAATGTTGAACATCTTTTTGTGTATCTGTTGGCCATCTGTATGTCTTCTTTGGAAAAATGTCTATTCAGACCCTCTGTTCATATTTTAATCATATTTTTTTGTTATTGAGTTGTATGAGTTCTTTATATGTTTTGGACATTAAACCTGTATCAGATATGTGATTTTGTAAATATTTTCTCTGATTTGGTAGATTGCCTTTTCATTTTCTCAATTGTTTCTTTTGCTGTGCAGAAGCTTTTTAGATTGATGTAGTCTTACTTGTTTACTTTTGCTTCGTTGCCTTTGCTTATCCTTTCAGATGCTACTACAAGTAGAATTGTTTTCTTAATTTCCTTAACAGATTGTTCATTGTTCATGTACAGAAATACAACTGATTTGTTGCATTTTTGTAGTCTGTAATTTTGCTGAATTCATTTTTTTATGTAATGAATTTTGGAGGGAATGTTATGGTATTCTAATATGAGATCATATCATCTTCATACAGAGGTGATTTTAACTCTTTCTTTCCAATTTGGATGCCTTTCATTTATTTCTCTTACCTAATTGCTGTGGCTAAAATCTCCTTTGTGTTGTCAAATATTGTTTATCTGAAAATGTCTTTAATCCCACCTTCATTTTTGAAGGACTGTTTTGCTAGATAGAGAATTCATGGTTTACATTCTTTCTTTCAGCATTTTAAATATATTATCTCATTCCTTCTCATCTTTGAGGCTTCCACTGAGAAATTTGTTGATAATCTTATTAAGCACCCCTTGTATGTGAAGAGTTGTTTTGTTCTTGCTTCTTTCAAGAGTTTCACTTTGGTTATT
The DNA here is from genome assembly GCA_004024845.1 of Tonatia bakeri. Classification (NCBI taxonomy): domain Eukaryota; kingdom Metazoa; phylum Chordata; class Mammalia; order Chiroptera; family Phyllostomidae; genus Tonatia; species Tonatia bakeri. The sequence goes on along the minus strand of PVIA01014730.1, from coordinate 12,628 downwards.
GAGAGTCTGGTGATAATGTATCTTGGTGTAGTCCTGTTTGGGTTTATCTTACTTAAAGCTTTTAGTGATTATTTCTTCAAATAATCTCTTTGCCCCTTTCTCCTTTCTCTCTAAACCCTCTGGGACACTCATAATCCATATATTGCTTGATGATATCCCATAACTTTCTTAATCTTTGTCCACTTTTTTTCTTCATTCTATTGTGTTTTGTGTTTTGCTCCTTAGACTCCATCACTTCAGATGGAGGTCTCCAACCTCACTGATACTTTCTTCCTGTTTCTGTCTACTGTTGAACCCTGCTAGTGAATATTTCAATTCAGTTATTATATTTTCAACTCCAGAATTTCTATTTGGTTCCTTTTTATAAATTTTTTCTCTTTGATATTATTGTTATTTTTAAAATATATTGTTTTTCACCCTGACTGGCGTAGCTCAGTGGATTGAGTGCAGGCTCCGAACCAAAGCATCGAGGGTTCGGTTCCCAGTCAGGGCACGTGCCTGGGTTGCAGGCCACAGCCCCCAGCAACCGCACATTGATGTTTCTCTCTCTCTCTCTCTCTTTCTCCCTTCCTTCCCTCTCTAAAAATAAATAAATAAAATCTTTAAAAATACATATTATTTTCCTCATTCTTTCAGTTCTTTGTGTTTCCCTTTGGCTCTGAGCATATTTAAGACAGTTGTTTAATCTTTGTCTCATAATTCTGATGCCTGTGTTTTCCTCAGGGAAAATTTGTGCCACTTTATTTTCTTCTTTTGAATGTGGCATATTTTCTTGTTTCCTTGTATGCTTTATGATTTTTGTTTTGAAAACTGGGTATTTGAAAAAACAGTTTTTCAGATAGGCTCTGTGCTGAGGAAGACATTACCTTTGCTAATTAGCAAGAAGAGCTGTGTGCCTTCTGATAAGCCTCATGTGGTGGCTTAAAGTTTTCTTAGATCTTTTCTAGGCATACATCTTGTCTGGGCCTGTTATGTGCTTTTTTTTCCAATTCTCCTAAATACACATCTGTTTTTTAAATGTCTTAATTTCCCAACAAGTCTCATCTTTGCTTTTTTCTGGGGGCTTTTGATGTGCTTTTGTGTTTTCTAATTCTATTCTCTTGCCGCAGGTGTTGAGAAGCTGTAGTACTTCTACAGCTTTTTTTAAGCAATGTCCACCATTTCCTGTGGCGTTTCCTGTCCTGAGATCCAAGATATGCTATGACATTTCTGTTTGTCTGAACTCCAAGTTATGTGAATCAGAACCCATTACCTCAGGGAACCCCCAGGAAGATTAGAACATTACAAAAAAGGTCCACCTTCCTTTCCCCAGTTAGAGGGATGGAATTAGCAGCTGGGCCACTGCTCCCCTTATATGGTGCTGTGGGCACTGTGGGGAAAGGAGGGGTGGAGTACAGGTAGGTAAAATGCTATGATATTTCCTGATATTATTTATGTGGCTTTTTCTTCATTAAGCATTTGCTTGATTGCTGTAGACTGTTTTCCAGAGCTCCTATACAGTTATCTTAGCCAGTCTGTAGTTGCTTCTTAAAATGTTAATGTGGGTGGAGAAAGGAGGGCCTGGAGCTTCCTAGTCTGCCAATTTGCAGATGTCATAAAAAAGTACTATTCTATTTTGTAAACAGGGAGACCAAAGCTCAGAAAGTGATTTGTGCAGGATTATACAGTTAATAAGAATCAAAGCTAGAATTTAACTCTGTTTATTTTTCCAAGTTCTGTGATTATTTAAAAATAAACTTTGTATTATAGAATAATTTTAGATTTACTAAAAAGTTCCAAAGATAGTACAGAGAGTTCCCATATCTACCTACCCCTGCCTTGCCCACAGTTATCCCTTTTATCAACATGTTAGATTAGTATGATTCTTTTATCACAATTAATGAACCAATACTGATATATTATTATTAACTAAAGTCCATATTTTATTCAGATGTCCCTAGTTTTGATCTAGTGTCTTTTTCTGTTCTAGGATCCAGTCCAGGATTACTACATCGCATTGTTGTTATGTCTCCTTAGGTTCCAGTTGACCATGACAGTTTCTTAAAATTTCTTTGTTTTGATGTCCTAAACAGTATTAAAGAGAACTACTGATATATTTTGTAGACTGTATCTCAATTGGGATTTGTCTGTTGCTTTCTTCATGATTAGACTGGGGTTATGGGTGTTTGGGAAGAAGACCACACAGTGAAAATGTCATTCTCATCATATCATTTCAAGGTCTTGATCTGGTGGCCATGGTAGTTTTACCAGATTTCTCTTCTGTAAAGTCATATTCCCTCCCATCTACAATCTTAGTTTTTTAAGATTGTAAAATCTTAAAAAATCTTACCTTCCTTTAGTGAAGGAAGTCACTAAGTCCAGCCCATACCCAAGAAGGGTTTGTGAAGGTACAGCTCCACTTTCTAGAGGGTAAGAATATGTATAAATTATTTAGCATTCTTCTGTAAGGAAGAGATATTTAGTTTCTTAAATTGTTTCAGCTTCACCCTTTGGAAGGTATTTCAGTTTGGTTCCTATGCCCTTTGGCATGCCCCCATTGTTTTGTGTTTTTGAGCACTTTCTTACTTTCTGGTACTACTAGATGCTCATTTTGCATATTCCCTGCCACATCCATTGCAGAATCAGTCATTTCTCCAAGGAACCCTGATTCCTTTTAGTAAATCAAATGTCTTCCAGAATATGAAAGATTTAGTAGATTGTAGTAGAGCCAATGAAACCCATTTGGAGGGGTATGTGTGTGTAGGAAGTGGTTGATGGGCAAAAGAAACAGAAAGCTGGAAGGACCATAATCTGATTCTCTTCTGAATGATAGCTTATTATACATTTGGTGGCAATTTAAGGGTGGAAACTAAGAGCCAGTTACCTTAGGTTCCAATGCCAGCTCTGTAACTGTCTAGCTGTGTGTTTGTGCACCTCAAATTTCTCATTTATAATATGGGCATAATAAGTTTATGAGGTTGTTGGAACAGCAATTAAATGATATAGAACACATCCTTTGCACAGCACCTGCCACATAGTAAGCAGTCATATGTTAGATATTATTAGTTTCAGTTATATGCTTATTTGAACAAGGTAGTATAATGTCGGGAACTGTGAGCCCTTGCTTTTTTTGTCTGATGCCTATATTGTTCCTTCCTTCTTGTTTCATTTCTTTCCCAAAGAATAATTTTCATTTGACCCAGTGCATGTTTTCCTTTGAGATCATTAGTGAGAAGCAACTGCTATCATTGCCCTGTGCTGGACAAACACTAGAGGGCTCTAAGGTGACAGTTCTTGGGACCATTGGCTTGAAGTAGCTGCCTGTTTCCCAGACTCCTGTTCAGAAGATGAAGCTCCACTTCCTGGAGAAAACTGTGTTGTTTGAATATTATATAGTCATATTAAAGTACCCTGAACACCAACTCTCTTTTTGTTTGTTAATTGAACAAAAATTCTTTATTGCTCTCCCAGTAAATTTAGTGGTGCCTTGTCAGGGGAGCTCTTAAAAGTGATTCCATTGAGAATAAATTGTCTTCTTTTTGATCATGTGATTCTCCTCCCAAAGACCCCTCCTGTTTCACTGTAGATGAAGTCTAAAATGTTCCTCCTGAATGTCAGCTCCCCTTATTAGATTACCACATTTTTTATACCTGTTAGGCTTCTCCCATGACACCCATGCCTGACATATTTTTTCTTATCATTTCCTCCACTAGTTTATCATTTAAATAACTTTTGAAACTCCACTTGGAGTAATTTAAGGAGTGCTAACACCTCTCTGTCTACCGTCTCTTGAAAACTATCATTCAATTATCCCCTAAAATGAACTGGCCCTTGACATGTGTATGGTGTTATTCAAATTGCTCAATATTTGGTTATGTGTCTTCTAAATATTTTTATTAATACTGTATTTTCCCTAAAGAATACATGTATATGAGTACTCCAGTCAAGAGAGTACTAAGTATCTGCTCATTGATAATGAGGAGGAGGATAAAGACTCTCTAATAGCACTAGAGTATAGTAATCTACAAATTTTAATAGACTTTTTTGACTTGTGAAGGTTTGTATTTTGTGTTTGATCAATAATCTGAAAACAATGCATATACAAAAATTGAGACATGAGAAAAAATCGGTTCAATACTAATGTATCTACAAGAATTAGGATTTGGGGAAAGTGGAGATGATTATCTAAACACTTAAAAAAATGGAAACTGCAACCAAAATAAGCTGCTAACATCCCTATTAAAACTTGTAAGAAGCCTTGGCTGGTGTAGCTCAGTGGGTTGAGTGTGGGCCTGCAAACCAAAAGGTTGCTGGTTTGATTCTCAGGGTACATGCCTGGGTTGTGGGCCAGGTCCCCAGTAGGGGGCATGCTAGAAGCAACCACACATTGATGTTTCTTTCCCTCTCTTTCCTTCTCTAAAAGTAATTAAAGCATTAAACTTGTAGGAAGTCTTCATAAAACTCTCTTCATGATTTTTATTAAACTAGAGATCCTCAATTAGCTACTCTTAAGGTTCCTCATGCAAAACGGAAATAAGGGCATTCTCTTGATTGGTCTGAATAAGGGGACTTCTTACATCTGTGGTGATCATTTTCCCTGTACTTGCCTCAATTCATTGACTATGATGATAAAAATTAACTCCCAACTCGTTGAATGCTAGATGTCTCTTAAAGAGATTGCTATTTCTGAGTCTCAAAGCTTGGAACCTTTATTTATGGTTGGCCACTTGGGGCCCATTATCTCAAACAGTATCTAATATTTCTGTAGGAATTGACTGTTTAACATTGTCATTTCTAGTTCTGCTGGCACAGCCTTCATCCATACCTGTGATGGGAATCCTCATGCTATAGCTGCTCTGAGACAAAAATCTATATGTAAATGGAATAGCAGATGTGTGCCAAATACACTTTGAGGATAACAGGAAGGTGAGTGCAGGGGAAATGCGATTTTTGACAATTCAGACTGACTTTCCACACATATTACCCTGCAGTGACCTTCATAAAATATCTGTTTCTCCAAAAACAAAACATGGCCAATGGTATTGCTGGCCTTTATCACCTCAATATACAAAGTACTACTCTCACATTGAATGATTTTACTCAGAATTCATATGATACTATGTACAAAGTTACTTGCATGTAACTGGGTTGGAGAGGGGACTAGGTAAGCAGCCAAGAGATGTGGATACCAGCGAGCAGTGTCCACTGCATTGTGGATGAGCCATGAGACAAATTCACACAGACTACTGAGTTCTGTGGAGGAAAAGGGATGGCACAGCCACTCTCTCAAGAGGAGAGTGCCCCTACCCTTGCCTTGACAAGCTTTTATTGCTTTTCTGGGCACATTACATTGAGGAAGGTCCTCATTTACTATGCACGGGTGTGGTGGTTACCTTTTACAGAAAACAAAGGAAAGTGTGTTGCTAATTACTTCAAAGAGAAGGATGTTGCAGACCAAGGGGAGAATTGGTTGAACTGGTTACACTCCATACTGAGGAGGTTTAGCTCAGATTTTAGGAAGTTACAGTAAGCACTTGCTGCCTCAATTCAGGGTGAGGGAGTTTTAGCAAAAAGCAAGTCTCAAAGTGACCTAGGTACAAGGCAGGCCTGAGTCCCCATGGGACAACCAATCCGTGGTTGTGGGTTCTGTGCATTGGACCTCACTTTCCATTGGCCTTTCCGAGTGCTGGACTTTCTGGTGTGGAGCTGGGCCCACACCATGCAGAATGGTCTTCTATAGCCAAGGTCTGGAACCACTACAAAATGATAATAAACTGGCTAAAATAAAACTGTGGGACTTTAGAATTTTAATGCAGTTTAAATATGTTGATTGTCTGTTCTAAAATAAATTAAAGAAAAATATAATGGGACAAATGTTAAGTTGGACTAAAAACTGATAAAAGATGAGTCATTCTCATTTCCTACAAAACAAAGTGGGGAAGAATTTGTTTCTTCTCTTCAAAATACACAATGGGAAAAGAGAATTGGGAAATTTGCATAATAATTTAACCTCCTGCTGTACTATGGCTGTGTCCCATTTCATACTATTGTTCATCATTTCATTTTATTTACACTTTTTTTCTTGTTCAATTACACTTGTCCCCATTTCCACCCCCTTACTCTCCTTTGCCCTACCCATGCCCACCTCTCACATTCAGTCCTCCCCAACCCCTTGCCTTTGTTCATTGGTCCTTTATACATGTTCCTTGACTTCATTCTTCCCCTTCTTTCCCACATTTTCCCTGTTGCACAGGACACTCTGGTCACTCTCACTTTGTTCGTTATTTTTATGTCTCTGGTCTCTATGTCCTATTCCCATTTTGGTCACTTGTTTGTTTTGTTGATTAGGTTCCACTATTGGTGAGATCATATGGTATTTTTCTTTCATCTCCTGGCTTACTTCACTTAACATAATGCTCTCCAGTTCCTTCCATGCTGTCATGAAAAGTAGGAGTTTCATCTTTCTTTATGCTGCTTAGTATTCAATTGTGTAAATGTACCATACACTTTTATTCACTCATTAACTGGTCGGCACTTAGGTTGCTTCCAGCACTTGATTTTATGAACTGTGCTGCAGTGAACATTGGGCTGCATAGTTTCTTTTGAGTTGGTGTTTCAGGATTCTTATGGTATAGTTCTAGCAGTGGAATGGCTGGGTCAAAAGGCAGTTCCATTTTTAGTTTCTTGAGGAAATTCCATACTGTTTTCCACAGTGACTGCACCAGTCTGCATTCCTACCAACAGTGTACTAGGATTCCCTTTTCTCCACAACCTGGTCAGCACTTGTTGTTTGTTGATTGTTTATGATGGCCATTCTGAGCAGTATGAAATGGTAACTCATTGTGGTTTTATTTTGCATCTTTCTGATGGCTAGAGATACTGAGCATCCTTTCATATGTCTCTGGGCCCTCCATATGTCCTCTTTGGAGAAATGTATGTTCATGACCTTTACCCATTTAAAAAAATATTTTAATTTATTTAGACAGAAGGGAAGTGAAGGATAAAGAGAGGGAGAGAAACATTAATGTGTGATTGCCTCTTGCACACCCTCTACTGAGAACCTGACCTGCAACCCAGGTATGTGCCCGAGACCGGGAAATCAAACCAGCAACCCTTTAATTTGTAGGTCAGCACTCAATCCACTGAGCCACATCAGCTGGGGCCCTTTGCCCATTTTTTTAAAAGATTTTATTTATTTGTTTTTTTAATGGAGGGAGAAGGGGAGGGAAAGGAACAACAATGTGTGGTTGTCTCTTCTGTGCCCCAGTGCCCAACACCGGGGAACCTAGTTTGCAACCCAGGCATGTGCCCTGACAGGGAATGAACTAGTGGCCCTTTGGTTCACAGGCAGGCACTCAATCCACTGAGCCACTCCAGCCAGGTCCCATTTATTAATTGGATTGTTTGTCTTTCTGGTATGGAGTCATGTGAGTACTTAATTTTGGAGATCAAACCTTTGTACGAGGTATCATTGGCAAATATGTTTTTCCATGTAGTTGATTCCCTTTTAATTTTGCTGATGTTCTCCTTAGGCATGCAGAAGCATTTTATTTTGATGAAGTCCCATTTGTTTATTCTTTTCTCTGTGTCCCTTGCTCTATGGGGCATACTGGTGAAAATATGGCCATGTGCAACATCTGAAATTTTTCTGCCTATGTTCTCCTCTAGGACTTTTATGGTATAATGAATTATATTTAAATCTTTTATCTATCTTGAGTTTACTTTTGTATGTGGTGGAAGTTGGTAGTCAAGTTTCATTTCATTGCATGTAGCTGTCATGATGCCCCAGTGCCATTTTTTGAAGAGGCAATTTTTACTCCATTTTACGCTTCTGCACCCTTAGTCAAATATTCATTGACCATGGAGACTTGGGTTTACTTCTAGGCTCTCTATTCTGTTACATTGATGTGTCTATTCTTATGCCAGTACCAGACTGTTTTGATTGCAGTAGACTTGTAATATAGTTTGATATCAGGTATTGTGATTCCTCCTACTTTGTTCTTCTTTCTCAAAATTGGTGAGGCTGTTTAGGGTCTTTTATGGTTCCATATAAATTTTTCAAATTTTTGTTCTATATCTGTAAAATATGTCATTGAAATTTTTAAATAATTTTTTAAAGATTCCACTTATTTTTAGAGAGAGAAGGAGGTAGGGACAAAGAGAGGAGGGAAACATTGATGTTCAAGAGGATGCTTGCCTCTTGAAAACCTCCAACTGGGGACATGGCCTGCACTGGAGGTATGTACCCTGACTGGGAATTGAACAAGCAACCTTTTGGTTCGCAGTCCACCACTCAATCCTCTAAACCATTCCAGTGAGGGCCATCATTGGTATTTTAATAGGGATTGTGTAGAATCTATAAAATCTTTTGTGTAGTATGGAAATTTTGATGATGGTAGTTCTTGCAGCTCATGAACATGGTATATGCTTCCACTTATTTATGTCTTCCTTAATGGCTTTCTTCAGTGTCCTGCAGTTTTCTGAGTATATGTCTTCTACATCCTTGGCTAGGTTTATTCATAGGTACTTTATTTTTCTTCTTGCTATAGCAAATGGGATTTTTTTTCTGATTTCTGTTTCTGATATTTCATTCCTGGTGTACAAAAATGCCCTTGATTTTGGAATATTGACTTTGTATACCACTGAAGTGCCCAATTCACTTATTAGGTTGAGTAGTTTTTTTTTTTTCCTGGAGTCTGTGGGGTTTTCTATGTACACTATCATGTTATCTGTAAACAATGATGATTTTACTTCCTCCTTTCCAATTTGGATGTTTTTTATTTCTTATTCTTATCTGATCACAGTGGCTAGGACTTACAATGCTATATTTAATAGAAGTGGTGAAAGCAGACACCCTTGATTTGTTCCTGATCTTAGTGGGAAAGCTTTTAGTTTTTATCCATTGAATATGATGTTGGCTCTATGTTTCTTGTATATAGCCTTTAGTATGTTGAGGTATGCTCCCTCTATTCACACTTAGCTGAGTATTTTTATCATAAATGGGTGCTCTACCTTATCAAATGCTTTTACTGCACCTCTTGATATGATCATGTGTTTTTGTCTTTTCTTTTTTATGTGGTGTATTACATTAATTGATTTGTGAATATTGCACCATACTTGAGTCCCTGTCATGTATCCCACTTGATCATGGCATATGATCTTTTTGGTGTATTGCTGGATGCAGTTTGCCATCATTTTGTTGAGGATTTTAGCATATATGTTCATCAGTAAAATTGGCCTGTAGCTTTTCTTTGTTGTGTCTTTGTCTAGTTTTGGTCTTCTTGGATTTTCTGGAATAGTCAATGAAGGAGAGAGGTTAACTCTCCTTAAATGCTTTGTGAAATTCTCCTGTGAAACAGTCCAGCCCAGGGTTTTGTGTGCTGGGAGTTTTTTGATTACTGCTTTGATTTCGTAAGCTGTTACTGGTCTGTTCAGGCTTTCTGCTTGTTCTTCATTCAGTTTTGCAAGGTTTTCAAATTTCTTGGCATATAGTTCTTCAGAGAAATTTCTTACAATCCTTTCTATTTCTGTGGTATCAGAGGTAACTTCTCCTCTTTCATTTCTGGTTGTGTTTATTTGTATCCTCTCTCTTTTTTTCTTGATGGCTCTGCTTAAAGGCTTGTTGATTTTGTTTATCTTTTCAAAGAACCAGCTCCTGAATTTACTTATCGTTAGTATATTTCTTTTAGTCTCTGTGTTATTTAATTCTGCTATGATCTTGGTTATTTCATTCCTTCTACTCCCTCTGGGCTTTATTTGTTGTTGTTCCTCCAGTTCTTATAGATGTAGGGTTAGGTTGTTTATTTAAAATGTTTCTATCCTTTTTAGGTATGCCTGTATCACTATGCACGTCCCTCTCAGGACTGCCTTCACTGTGTCCCATATGTTTTGGGTTGTTGTGAGTTCTTTTTCAGTTGTTTCCAGAAACATTTTAATGTTTTCCTTGAAATTGTTATAAACCCATTCATTGTTTAATTACATGCTATTTAATCTGCATGAGTTTGAGTGATTTTTAGTTTTTTTTTCTTTGAGGGGATGGTTTCTAGTTTCAGGCCCTTGTGGTTTGAGGAAATGCTTCATAAGATTTCGGTTTTCTTGAAATTGTTGAGGCCTGTTTAGTGTCCTGTCCTGTGGCCTATCTTTGAAAATATTCCATGTGCATGTGAAAAGAATGTGTATTTTGCTTCTTTGAGATGAATGGTTCTGTACATTTATCAGTTAAGTCCATTTTGTCTTATATGCCTTTCTTTTCCATAATACCCTTGTTAATATTTTCTTTGCAAGTCCTATCCATTGTTGACAGTGGGGTGTTAAAATCCTACTATAAATGTGTTGCTGTCTATATTGTTCTTGAAGTCCTGTAAGATTTTCCTTATATATTGGGGTGCTCCTGTGTTGAGTGCATATATGTTTACAATATTTATGTCTTTTCGAAGGACTCTTCCCTTGAGTAATTTGAAGTGGCCTTTTGTGTCTCTTTTTAAGCCCTTTGTTTTGAAGTCTGTTTTCCCTGATATAAGTATTGCTACAGTGGCTGTTTTTTTCTGTTTGCTTGGAATGTGTTTTTCTAACCCTTCACTTTCAGTCCATGTAGGTTTTTTGTTTTGATGTTGGTCCCTTGTAGTTAGCATATGTGTGGGTCATATTTTCTTATCCATTCAGCTACCCTATGTCTTTTGATTGGAGCATTTAATGCATTTACATTTAACATTATTATTGATAGGTACTAATTCATTGCCATTTCCCCCTTTGTATCTGTGTTCCTTTCTGTCTCTTTTCTTTCATCTTCTTACATTAGTCCCTCCAGCATATCTTGCAAGGCTGGTTTGGTGGGGGTGTATACTGGCCTTCCTTTGTCTGGAAAACTCCTTATTTTGCCTTCTATTTTAAATGACAGCCTTGCTGGGTAGAGTAGTCTTGAAGGACTCTGCTTTTTATTACTTGGAGTATTTTCTGCTATTCCCTCCTTGCTTATAGTGTTTCCCTTCAGAACTCAGCTGCTGGCCTTATTAGAGCTCCATCGTATGTTGCTTCCTGTTTCTCCCTTGCTGCCCTTAAGATTCTTTGTCTTTGAATTTTGCCATGTTAATTATGAAGTTTCTTGGAGTGGACCTCTTTGGGTTCCTCTTAATTGGGACCCACTGAACTTTCTAAAATTGTGTGGCTTTTTCTCTCATCAAATTAGGAATGCTTTCCATCATTACTTTTTCAAACAGTTTTTCTGCCCCTTACTCCTCCTCTTCTCCTTCTGGTATCCCTGTTATAAAGATATTTTTCCATTTCATGTTGTCCTGCAGTTCCCTTAACCCCTCTTTGTTCATTTTGAGTCTTTTTTCCTTTTATGTCTCTTGCTCTAGGGGGCATGTCTGTAAAAAAGTTTTTGCGTGATATATCTGAGATTTTCCTACCTATGTTCTCCTCTAGTACTTTAATGGTGTCACGATTTATATTTAAGTCTTTTATCCATCTTGAGTTTATTTTCATATAAGGTGTAAGTTGGTGTTCTAGTTTCATTTTTTTTGCATGTTGCTGTCCAGGTCTCCCAGCACCATTTGTTGAAGAGGCTATTTTTACTCCATTTTATGACGCTGCCTCCTTTATCAAATATCAATTGACCGTAGAGACTTGGGTTTATTTCTGGGCTCTCTGCTCTGTTCCATTGGTCCATGTGCCTGTTCTTATGCCAGTACCAGGCTGTTTTGATTACCGTGGCCTTGTAGTATAGTTTAGTGTCTGGTATTGTGATCCCTCCTACTTTATACTCTTCTTTCTCAAAATTGCAGCAGCTATTCGGGGCCATTAATGGTTTCATATAAATTTTTGAAGTGTTTGTTCTATGTCTGTGAAATAAGCCATTGGTACTTTAATAGGTATTGCATTGAATGTGTAAATTGCCTTGGGTAGTATGGACATTTTGATGATATTAATTCTTCCAATCCATGAATATGGTATAAGTTTCCATTTGTTTGTGTCTTCCTTGATTTCTCTCGTCAGTGGTATATAGTTTGCTGAATAGGGTCTTTTACCTCTTTGGTTAGGTTTATTCCTAGGGGTTTTATTTTTCTTTTTGCTATTTCAAATGGAATTTTTTCCTTGATTTCTGCTTCTGCTGTTTCATTGGTGGTGTACAGAAATGCCTTTGATTTCTGGATATTGACTTTGTATCCCGCTGTTTTGCCAATTTTTTTTTATTTGGTCGAGCAGCTTTTTGGTAGAGTCTATAGGATTTTCTACGTACACTATCATGTCATCAGCAAACAATGACAGATTCGTTTCCTCATTTCCGATTTGGATGCCTTTTATTTCATTTTCTTGTCTGATTGCTGTGGCTAAAACTTCCAATACTATGTTGAATAAAAGTGGTGAAAGTGGACAGCCTTGTCTTGTTCCTGTTCTTAGTGGAAAAGATTTTAGTTTTTGTCCATTGAGTATGATGCTGGCTGTAGGTCTGTCATATATGGCCTTTATTATGTTGAGAAATGTTCCCTCTATTCCCACTTTGCTAAGTGTTTTTATCATAAATGGGTGCTGTACCTTATCAAATGCTTTTCCTGCATCTATTGATATGATCATGTGATTTTTGTCTTTGCTTTTGTTTATATGATGTATTACATTTACTGATTTGCGAATATTGAACCATCCTTGCATG
>PVIA01014729.1:0-25822 GCA_004024845.1 Tonatia bakeri | reverse complement strand
ATAGAGCTAAATGAAAACCAAGATATGACGTAACAAAATTTTAGGGGTGCAGCAAAAGTAGCCCTAAGAGTGGTGTTAGACCGTTACAGGCCTACTTCAAGAAACAAGAAAAATCCCAAATAGACGATCCAATATTACACCTTAAAGAACTAGAAAAAGAACAAACAAAGCCCAAAGTCAGTAGAAGGAAGGAAATAACGAGAATTAGAGCAACAATAAATGAAACAGAGAAAAGACAACAGAAACAATAAAATAAAAAGATGGTTCTTTGAAAAGATAAGTAAAATTGACAAACATCTGGCTGGAGGAGAAAGGAAGACTCAAATAAATAAAATCAGAAATTAAAGAGGAAGTTACAAGAGACACTACTGAAATACCAAGGATTAAACTAGAATGCTATGAAAGGCTATATGCCACCGAACACAATAACCTAGAAGAAAAGGACCAATTCCTAGAAGTATACAATCTTCTAGACTGAGTCATGAAGTGGAAAACAGAAACAGATGAATCACTAGTAAGGAAAGTGAAACAGTAATTTTTAAAAAAATCTCAAAAAATAAAAGTTCAGGAGCAGATGGCCTCACTGGTGAATTCTACCAAATACACAAACAAGATTTAATACCAATCCTTTTCAACCTCTTCCAAAAAATTGAAGAAGAGAGGATACTCACTCATTTTATGAGGCCAACATTATCCTGATACCAAAACTGGGCAAGGAGAACACACAGAAAAGAAAACTACAGCCCTGGCAGTGGATTGAACGTCAGCCTACGAACCGAAAGGTCGCTGGCTCAGTTCCCAGTCAGGGCACACGCCTGCGTTGCTGGCCAGGTCCCCAGTTAGGGGTGTGTAACAGGCAACCAGTCAATGTTTCTCTCACACATCCATGTTTCTCTCCCTTTCTTTCTCCCTCCCTCCCCTCTCTCTAGAAATAAATAAAATCTTAAAAAAAAAAAAGAAAACAAAATTATATGCTAATATCTCTGATAAACAGGCAAAATCCTAAAAAAAAATATTAGCAAATTGAGTATAGCAATAATAGAATCATACATCACGATCAAATGGGGCTCATTCCAGGAATGCAAGGATGATTCAACATCCACAAATCAATCAATGTGATTCTAACAATAGATACAGAAGAAGCATTGATAAGCTACAACATCCATATATAATAAAACATTCCATAAAATGCTTATAGAAGGAAAGGACCTCAACAAAATAAAGGGCACATATGACAAACCCTCAGGTAACATCATACTCAATGGTAAGAAACTGAAAACTTTTCCTCTAAGCTCAGGAACAAGACAAGGATGCCCACTCTCATCACTGCTTTTCAATATAGTTCTGGAAGTCCTAGCCAGAGCAGAGCAATTAGGCCAAAAGAAGGAAGGAAGGAAGGAAGGAAGGAAGGAAGGAAGGAAGGAAGGAAGGAAGGAAGGAAGGAAGGAAGGAAGGAAGGGCATTCAAATTGGGAATGAAGAAGTAAAACTGTCACTATTTGCAGATGACATCACTCTATATAGAAAACCCTAACAATGCCACCAGAAAGGTATTAGAAACAAATGCAGCAAAGTTGCAGGATATAAAATCAACAGATAAAAACCTGTTGTATTTCCTGGCTGGTGTAGCTCAGTGGATTGAGTGTGGGCCTGTGAACCAAGTGTCGCTGGTTCAATTCCCAATCAGGCACAAGACTGGGTTGCAGGCCAGGTCTCCAGTAGGGGGTACTTGAGAGGCAACAACTCATTGATGTTTCTCCCTCTCTTTCTCCCTCCCTTCCCTTCTGTCTAAAAATAAATAAATAAAACCTTAAAAAAAAAACTGTTGCATTCCTATATACTAACAACAAAACATCAAAAAAAAAAAAAAAAAAAAAAAAAAAAAAAAAAAAAAAAAAAAAAAAAAAAAAAAAAAAAAAAAAAAAAAAAAAAAAAAAAAAAAAAAAAAAAGAAAGAAAGTAAGAAAACAATGCCATTTACAATTGCAACACAGAGAATAAAACACCTAGGAATAGAGTTCACAAAGACAGCGAATGACCCGTACACTGTAAACTACAAGACACTGTTGAAAGGAACTGAAGAAGACATAAAGAAATGGAGATATTGCATCCATGTTCGTGGGTTGGAACAATGAACATCATTAAAAATGACCATATTACCTATACCAATATACAGATCTAATGCAATCCCATCAAAATCCTAATAGCCTTTTTCACAAAAATGTAACAAAAAAATCTCAAATTTGTATGGGATCACAAAAGATCCTGAATAGCCAAAGCACTCCTGAGAAACAAGGGCAAAGCTGGACGTATCACACTTCCTGAATTCAAACTAAACTATAAAGCTACAATAAGTAAAACATCACAGTATTGGCAGAAAAACAAACAGAAAGACCGATGGAACAGAACTGAGAGTTCGGAAATAAACTCACATATATACCGGCAACCAATTTTCAACAGAGGAGCCAAAGACATATAACGGAGAAAGGAATGTCTCTTCAGTAAACGGTGCTGGGAAACTGGAAAGCCACATGCAAAGAAACTACACTGCTATCTGACATCATACGCAAAAATTAACTCAAAATGGAGTAAAGATTTGACTATATAGAAAGAAACATAGTTACTAAGCTTATGGATGTTGGTCTCCGAGGGGTTTTTGTGAACTTGACTCCAAAAGCAAGGGAAGTAAAAAGCAAAAATAAATGAATGGGACTATATCAAACTAAAAAGCTCTGCATACCAAAAGAAACCATTAACAAAACAAAAGGCAAGATATTTGCAAATAATACTTCCAATAAGGTGTTAATATATGAAATATACAGAATACTCACACAATGCAACAACAAAAAATCGTATTAAAAACGAGAAGACCTGAATAAACATTTTTACAAGGAACTTACATATGGCCAACAGATATATGAAAAGATGCTCAACATCACTAGTTATGAGGAAAATGCAAATCAAAACCACAATGAGATGCCACCACCTCAAACCCGTTAGAAGGGATATAATCCAGACCACGAGAAAGAACAAGTGCTGGAGAGGATGTGGAGAACAGGGACACTGCTGGGGGGAATGTAAACTGATGCAACCACTGTGGAAAACAGTACAGAGGCTCCTCAAAAAATTAACAGAGCTACCGTATGACCCAGCAATCCCTCTCCTGGCTACCTGCTTTAAAAATGTGAAAACACTATTTGTAAAGATATCCGTACCACTGTGTTCATTGCAGCATGACCGACAACAGTCAGGACATTGAAGCAACCTACGTGTCCTTCAACTGATGACTGGAAGAACAAGATGTGGTACATACATATGATTGAGTACCATTCTCCCATTAAAGAGAACTATTGCCATTTACGACAATATAGATGAATCTCGGGAGTATTATGCAATGACATAAGTGAAACGGAAAAGGGCAACCATGTGATTTCACACATATTTGGGATATAAAACAAAAAGCAACAAACATACGTGGCAACAGAAGGAGACTAGACTTCAGGTGCTGAACACACGATAAAGCATACAGATGTTATACAGGGGCCAGCACAAATAACGCCCCTTTCTTATTACAAATCTTTTAATTACAAAATCATAAGCACGATATTCTGTAACGTAACAATATCACACTCAAGAACACCATACAACATTTTAGGTGAAATGTTCAAATTAAAACTATAAATATTACACTCATATTAACCTACCAACCATACTCAAGCAGGCATTACTTCTGCCAGACCCTGCATTTTAAAGTCATATACCTGAAATTCATGTTTTAACCAATGTTACCCCAATGATTATAATAAAAACAAACAAAAAAGCTAAAACTTAAAAACAACCAGCCCATATGGACATGAACTAAAGGGGAGGGGAAATGTGGGTGGGAGGGTGTGCAGGGTGGAGGGGAGTGAAGGGGGGAAAATGGACAACTGTAATAGCATAATCAGTAAAATATATTTTAAAAAAAACCCCAAAACAAAAAAACAACTAGCCCATGCCCAAAATCAAAATAAAAAACCTGGAAGACTGCCTAAAAATGTTAAATTACTGAGGTTACATACAATCATAAAGCCAGGACAGGAATAGAAAGCAAAGAGATTGAAAATTTTCAACTTTGCTGGGGAGAGCCAGTCACTCCCCAGCGATGGCGGGTTCACTGCACTCAAGAGGACAAGCAGAGTAAACGGACAACTCTGGTTCCTCCAGCCACTGCTAGGCCCTGCTGATGCCAGGATTGCCATCCAGGTGTTCTGAGGCAACGTAAGACAAGTAGGGCAACCCTTTAAGCCTTTGGAGGAAAGCCTACCTACTTCACAGATCAATCCTGCTACTGCTCAACCAGCTGATGGTGTGACTGCTAACTAAGGGATCTTAAGCAGCTGCTTCAAAATCTCTCACGACTGGTTCTGATGTGAAGCTTATTCTGTGCTAAGATCTCTAGATTAGGCAGATGGACACCTGCAGACCCTAGGCGATGGCTTTAAACCACGTGTCACATAAAGCAAGATGGCAAAACAATAAAAAATTTTAATCATGTCTCTTCTCCCAAGTTTCTCGAATGCTCTCGCTAAGCTTGACCCCTCTCTCTCACTTACCTGAACAAATGTTTACTGAGAATGTACTATACGAGAGACAAACGTGGACCAGACACGGTGGGGAATTCTACTGCTCCCCTCTAAGTATTTAGCTTCTTAAATGACTCTCCTCTCTCCCTCCCCACGACAACAGACCCAGTTCCTCCAGATAGCGCAGGTTTGGAAATAAAATGGATAATTGTTTACAAAGGGATTCCTAAATTAATGGGAATAAGACTGTAGGGCAATCTGCAGCTTAAATCTAACTGGTAATGCAGCACGGTTAAGTTTGGGGAAGCAGGGGTGCTGGGCAGGTCTAAAATCCTACCGCAAGGCCCTCTTCTCCTAACGCCCATCTTAAACCTGGGCAGCCGGAGTCTAGGGGAGTCAGCAGGTAGTCGGCGTCGACCGAATGCCCTCCCCACCGCCCCCACCCCCGCACCCACTCCGCGCTCCCTACTCCGGGCTACTCTTCCCTCCTCTCCTGGGGGCAGTGTGCGCACCCACCTGCGGGCGGGCCGCCGCTCAGCCCTGAGGGGGGCTGCAGTGTGTACGCCTTCTTAACCCCGCTGGTCATCCTAATGAGATGGCAAGGCTGCGCCCTGGAAGGCGAAAGGTGAATGTTACCCCGTGGTGGGCCAGGGGGCTCCCAAGCAGGTGGAGGGGCCAGGAAGAGCGCGCGACTCAGCCAGACCCGGCTCGCAACTCTCGTCGTTCGGATTCAACGGGAGCTGTAGGGGGGAATTCCATTTCCAGCCCAACCCCTCCGCCCCCATCAGCCCAGTCCTATGCCCCTGGAGAGCCGAACCCAGGTGCCTGCTGCTCCGGCTCGCAAGTCTCGTCGTTAGGATTCAAAAAGCGCTCCGCGGTAACCGCCGCACTGCCAAACTGATCTGCAGCCTGGGTTTCAAACGGAAACTTCCGGTGGCCCGGTGGGAGGGGCTGCGGTTCGCTCCCTGTAGGCGGCCATGTTGTACGGACCGCACTGTCTTGAGAGACGCTTTGGGGGGCTGCCATGCGGTACGGAAGGTTGAAGCCCGAGCCGGAGCTGAACTTCCCTGCGGTTGGTGTTGGAGCCCGCTGGTCTTTGCTGGGAAGGGAAGTGGTGCAGATTGCGGATGTGAATGGGGCTATGAGCCACGGACAGCACTTTTCAGCTTGGAACGCAAAACACAGCCACGTTTAGAGTCCATGTCACAATCCTTCTCTGTTTGGTCTGTGATTGTCATGGGTATTGTATGATGCCTGATTGCTGGGCGCAAAGAGTATTTCAGACCCGATCAGGCGCGTTCAGGGTCGTATGGCCGTAGACCGCAAAGAGTATTTCAGTGGGTGTAAAACTACACTTTACGCTGTGGGGAGTAACAGGTAAGAGGGTCTGTGGGCTGAAATACCTGAAGCATGTACCCCTATTCTACCTCTAATAGCAGTTATCCAGATTTGAAGCAGAGATTCAAAACTGCTCTTGGTGAACGGGGCAGAGTTCTGAAGCACTTAATGCACTCATTCATTTCACTCAACAAATACTGAGCCCTGCTATGTGCCTGGTCACTATTCTAAGTGGGCTGGTGGGGTCAGAGGGGCAGGGCAGCAAATATCAAGACTGACCTTGGTTCTACTCTCCTGGTGTTTACAATCTAGGAAACAGTAAATAAATAATCATATGAACTTGCTAATTGTATCTCAAGCTGGATAATTGCCAAATAAATATATATTTGCCACGGTAGTAAAACTATGAAGGAAAAGTGCAATGTACTATGAGGGAGAAAAGCAGGGAAAACAAGTTTAAACTGGGGAGTCAGAGCCCCCACTGGTGTGGCTCAGTGAACTGAGGGCCGACTGAGAACTAAATGGTCTCTGGTTGCTGGTTCGATTCCCAGTCACGGCACATGCCTGAGCTGTGGGCCAGGTCTCCCTATGTGGGCCAGGTTGCCTGCACGACAGGCAACCACACATTGGTGTTTCTCTTTCTCCTTCCCTTCCCCTCTCCAAACATAAATAAAGTCTTAAACTGGGGAGTCACCCCTGTAAGGATGATAAGGATAAGTGAGAGTTAATCAGATGAACAATGGGGGAGGACAATGTGGGAGGGGCAGAAATGCGAAGTCCTGAGGCAGGAATGGGCTTTTCCGATAGGTGGGGCCTGAAAGATGGGAGGAGGGTGGTACAGTTAAAGCTAGAAGAATGGCAGCCTTGGTAGGTCAAAGGAAAAGTAATGGGAAGTCATTGAAGTATTAGAGAAGAAGACTTCTTGAAGCTGTGTTTTTAAAAGCTCATTCTAGCTACCTAGAGAATGGATTGAAGAGGCCAAGAGTGGAACTAGGAGGCAATTGGGAATCTACTGTAATCATACAAGTGAGAGAAGAGGGTGGCTCAGCCAAGATGGTTGTGGTGTGCGTGGAAATGAAGAGACAAATACATTTGCGACAATTTTTGGAGGTTGAATCTCAGAACTTAGTGCTAGATTGGAAGGGGGATGGGGTGGGGATAAGGGAGAGGTAGATCTTAAGGACTGTAACCATGATTTAATATTACTAGTTTAGTGACCAAAGTTATGCATTCTGTAACAAATCAAAGAGTATAATTAACCCTGTGCTTTTAATCAACTCTGTTTTCATTCCCATTTGCTAAGTTCTTGTTACAGCCTAATAACTTGTTCCTGGAATGAGGGGTGCTGACACTGACAATGAAGCAATGGACCACAGATGTTGAACTTAACTATGTCACAAGATAACATCAGAAAGAGAAAAATGAGCCCAAGCAAGAACTGCAGGATTCCACTTCATTCCCCCTCCGATCACTCCCAATTCCCTTTCTCAAGAGAAACCGCATGACTACGTTCCATCCTTTGGAATTCTCCCCCTTCTGAATTCCTACCAACTCACTATAAGAACCACTGGCTTGACCAGAGATGTTGAGATGGTTTTGGAGGCATGAGTCTGCCACCTCCTTAGGTTGCCAGCATTCAAAATCAACCACTGCCCTTCACACCAGCACCTGTCTCACAAGTTTGGCTTTTGTGGCAGCAGGCAGTAGAGCCTGTGGGGACAATTTTCTTGGTTTCAGGATGACTCCCTGGCTTGAATAATTATGTGGATAGAGTCACAATTTTTTTGGGGGGGTGGGGGTGAGAGTTTAGTTTGGAACATGGTAAACTTGAAATACCTCTGAGACACTCGAGTGTTTAGAGTGTCGAGTAGGCAGTTGGAGATACAGGCTTTGAGCCCAGAGGAAAGTCTAGGCTGGAGATACACTTCTGGGAATTATGGGTATATGGGTGCATTTAAAACCAGGTCTTGGAGGAGATCACCAAGGGAAGAAGTGCATGAGAGACTTGGGGCTAGGACAGGGACAGCCGTGTTTAGAAGTTGCAATAAGAAGGTGCCAGGCAAGAAACACGATAAAGAGGTGTCAGAGAGGTGAGAGAAAACAAAAAGAGGGTGACATTTTAGAAGCTAGGAAGGAAGAAGTGGTAAACTGCTGAGGGAGGGATTGGCGGAACTATTGAAAATAACTGAAAGGGCAAGTGAGGGGAGAAATAACAAGGATCCTTGAAATTTAGCAACAAAGAAGTCATTGATGAGTATAGGAAGAGAAATTCTCACGGGGAAGCTTGAGTGGAAACCACGCTGGAAGAGGTTGAAGAGTGCATGGGAGGGGAGGAAGAGAGAGTTGGCAGGCATGGGTTTGAAGTCTGTGAATGGGGCAGAGCCACCGGGCAGTAACTGAAGGTGGGCTGAGGGGCGTGCCCTGAAGTCGCAGGCACTGGGTGGTACACGTGCTGATGGGAATGAGCCCGCTGAGGGGAAAGTGGATGCTTCAGAGAGGAGAGGGGATGAGGAAAGAAACGTAGTTATAGAGAAAGAGGGAAGAAGGTGGGATCTAGAGCAGCATCTTCGAATTCTTTTGTTCATGAAACCCCACAAAATAACGAAACAAAAACTGTGTACCTGCTCATCCATTGTTAGTTGATGACTAAGTTTTTTCATAAATTATTTGTAAAGAACATATGCTTTCTACCTATTCTGTATTATGCATGATATTTATTCATTTCTAAAATTCTTTTTTTCTGAAGTGTCTAAACTGTGGTTAATTCTGAGTCAGTAGTTTTTCATTTCAGACATTTTAGTTTGCATCTCTCCACATTCAATTCAGGTATTTTAAAAATATCTTCCAAGTTTCTACTTAGCTATGTTAACATTTGGAATAGTTACAGTAACTGTTTTGATGTCCTTGTCAGGTAATTCTTATATTCAGTATCAGTTCTAGGTTGGTCAATTGATTTTCCTCCTCAATATAGGTCATTTTTTCTGCTTCATTGCATGACTGGTAATTTTTTTTTTTTTTTCAAAGGAAGGGAGAGAAATATCAATGTGTGGTTGTCTCTCACGTGCCCCGTACTGGGGATCTGGCCCGTAACCCAGGCATGTGCCCTGACTGGGAATTGAACCGGCGACCCTTTGGTTTGCAGCCCGCACTCAATCCACCGAGCCACACCTGCCAGGCCATGACTGGTAATTTTTTATTAGACTCTGGACATAGTGAATTTTATGTTTCTGGGCACTGATTATTTTTGTATCCTGGTAAATATTCTGAAGGTTTGTTCTGGAGTGCAGTTACATCACTTAGAAACAATCTGATCCCTTCAGATTTTGCTTTAAAGATTCATTAGGTGGGTACAGTCAGTGTTTAAACCAGGGCTAGCGAGTCCTCACTACTGAGCCACGCACATTTTGAAAATTCTAACCAGTGCTCTGTAAGTTATGAGGTTTGCCAGTGTGGCTAATGGGAATAGGCAGTGTTCCAGCCCTGTGTAACTCGTGGCTGCTGTTCCCTCTGATCCTTTTGGGTGGTTCTTTCCTTGGTCTCAAGTGGCTTCCTCACATTTTTACGATGAGCAGTGCTCTAAAGAATACTCGAGGGGGCTCCTTTTCAGATCTCCAGAACTCTCTCTCCGTGCACCTTCCTCCTACCTAGTACCCTGTCCTGGCACTCTAGCTCCCTTGGTTGCCCCAAACGCTGCGCTATCTCAGCTCAGGAAGTCTGCATGGGCCTGCCTGGGTTCTCCCTCCCTGCAATGGATGCTGGACACTCTCTCAAGCAGTCAGCTGCACCTCATCAGTTTCTTGTACGTCAGGGATCGCTGTGCTTTGTTGTCTGGTATCCAGTGTTGTGAAAACTGTGTTTCATAGATTTTTTTCCTGTTTAGTTGTTGTTTCAGGAAAGAGGGTAAATCTGGTCTGGTCCCTGCTGCTTCATCTTGACTAGAAGGGGAGGTTGTATATGTACTTTAAATATATTTTGTTCACACTGTGAAGCTTTAGATTTAAATGAGTCCACCTTTGAAAGATATCCACCATGTGTCCTGTTTGCAAAGTCAGTCCTCTACGTCAAACCCATCAGCCAGATCCGGCTGACTTTCTATTAGAAAAAGCCTGATTTTTTAAATTTATCTTTTTGTTTTTAATTTTGTTTTTCAATGGAAATAATTCAAATTAAATGAAGGAACAGAACTGAGCTATAGAGTTGCCCCCTTCGAACATTCTCACAGAAGCTCTCTAGACTCTGCTTTCTCAAGGGCTTCCTCAAGCAGAGCGTTCTCAAGTAGCCCCGCCCTTTTTTTTTTTTTATTACTGCAGAGTGAGTTGCCAGAGGAGGATTCAGAATGAAGGAGGGGTCAGCTGGGAAAGAGGAGGCAGGGAAGAACTGACTGACCTGAGGCTCCTTCTTAGGCGGATCAATCCAAAGAAAGGAAACATGAAAGAAGCAGCTCTGGAAGTTGCTTCCCTCAAAACTGTGTCCACGTGCCTTTTAGAAAGTCTTCGTGTTCCTGTGGAAATGCAAGCCCTGGTTTGAAGGTCGCTGGTGCAATGTGTGAAGCCACAGATGGAACAATGTGTCCTTTGTTGTAGTGGAAGGGGTGGGGAGCAGGCAGGGGTGGAGGTGGGTGAGTTGGGGACGTGGAGGCTTGAAGGTGAGTACATTCCCAGTTTCCTTTACGAAGAATGGGCAGTCTGTGGCCAGGGGGTTGTGGAAGGTGGAGGTGGGTATCAGATACCTGAGGAAGGTAGAGAAAGTATGAGATGGTCCTTACAAAGAATGGAAACTAGTAATCAGAATGGAAACTAGCAAGGCAGGGCCCAGCTGAGGGTCCAGTTGGAGGTTGGTGGTCATGAATTCAGACCTACATCACTCTGCCCAACTGTGTGATTTTCTTTAGCAATACTAAAGCTCCTGTTCCATGTCTGCGTAGTTGACAAGATGCTGATCTTTCCCCTCTATTGAGATATACTGTGAATAATCACACAGAGGCCTGGTAATAATTATAAGTTTATCAAGGCCCTTCCGGGGCTCCTCAGCACAGGGGGGCTTTGGACTGCTAGTCATTCCCACGGCACATACCAGCTTCCTTTTGTTTCTCATCTTCCCAGTGAAGTGTGCTACAGTTTCTTCCCTTAAGCATAAGCACCTCCAGACCTTGAGTTACCATCACCCCTGGGAACAAGGGTGAGGGTAGAAAGGGTGAGGAATGTCTGTTCCTGCTGTTCTCAGGCAAACAGGATCTTGACCAGTGGCCTGGGATGCCTGGAGCCTGTCATTGCCCAGGTGTGTTATCAGAGGCTGAGATGAGGCCACCGTGGCAGAAAAGATCAGAAACTCTATGGACAGGGAGTGAAGGTCGTACAACAAATCAATGTATTATCCTCCTTCCTGACACCCCTCAGCTGTCTCCCTGCCCTGTTGTGCACTGGGAGAATGAAATGAGTTGGAGGGGGCTGAGGAAGTTTGGCTTCTAAATCTCTTAGGAAATGTCTCTTTCCGAATCAGGCTCAGGCTGGGATATTGACTAAATGTCATGGTACAGGATATGCCGTGTGCCAGGAAAATCTAACATTCGGCCAGTCCCATCAATCCGTGTCCACTACCATCATCATCAAAGCGCCACAGCCATGGAAGGACGGGCGTTCCCGTTGTCACAGGCGATACCAAGTTACATTTTAAAAATGCGGCCCACATACTCTGAGCGTGAGTTCAAGCATCTGTGGCACCAATAGGAGAAATACTCTCAAGTCCCAAATGAGTGTTAACATAGTTCTATTTTAAAGCGTCTCAGTGCTAAGAAACCATTTCTTGGATTTTCTGGTGCAAACATGAATGCTTCGACCAGTTTCCCTGCCTCATGGCACGCTTCTAAGCCTCTCCCCACAGGGGTCCAGGGCCACACACTCACTGTCACCACCCATAACGATAATGAAGAGAGTAGATCTGCTAAAGTCAAAGGACATTGAAAGTGCTCAGTCCTGCCTTCCAAAGTTGGGGCTGGAGAGGTGGGCTGGGTTACTCACTGAAGCGGGGTGACTGCTGTCGCTTCGGGCCATTCTTGTTGCAAGGTGAAGTGTTCAATTGCCACTGGTTCTCCAGTCCTTGGACCTGGAGCCGTGAAGGGCAAATCCAGTCAGCACCTCAACGGCTCTGGCACATCTGCCCTCCTATAGGGTTTCACGGCCATGGCCTGCAAGACTGAGACCCCAAGGTCCCTGATGGCATCCTCAGGAGTGCCCAACTCCCCGTGACCCTCCACCCCATGCTCTAACATTTCAGTGGTTGTGTTCAGGCAAGGTTTTGGAAGCTCCAGTCCCAGGCACCAATGTTTTCCTTTGTGAGACACAAAGAAGGGTGTGGAAGAGCAGGTTCTTTTGGTCCAGGTCCCTGCTGCCCTCCCACAACCCAGGGCAAAGGAGCCTCAGTGAGCTGTTGAGAAGCAACTCAGATGATGGACTCTCTTTTGAGTCAAGGCCAGACTTCTGCTCATGCTTGGGAGGAAGAGCTCACCTGTCCTCCCTCTAGAGGGCTGATTGTCCCAGGTGAGTCCAGGGCTCTCACAGCCTGGCTGTGTGCTAACAGAGGGACCCAGTCCTCGGTGCAGAGAAGGCAGGACCCTGACGAGCAGCCCTAGACTGGGGAGGCTGAATGTTGCTTGGACGAGGAGAGAGGTCCAGGTGACATCCTAGTCACTGCCTCCCTTCCTAGGAGTCGAATGGGTTTGATTATTTGTCTTGCAGAGTAAAGTGTTCTGTCATCTCTGCCCGTGGTCTTCTGTGTCTTCCACAACTCCAGTGTCTCATTGGGATTTCTGTCCCTGGGTGACTTGGCGCGGGAGGCGAGTGTCAACAATACAGAAAAAACGAAATGAAACAAAACACTCCTTGATTTGTCTCCAGTTCTGCCACAGACTCTTCCTAGAAAACTCCCTTCCCTTCTGTGATACTCATCTGTAAAACGGCCCAAATCAGGTTTCACACCAAATTCAGTGGAGCCTTCGGGAGCTTGAGGGCTCCCCGGGGCTCCCAGAGACGTGCGGTAGAAGGGGAGGCTGAGCCAGCTCTGTTTGCTCCCACCCGGCACCCACCAGCGTAGCTGCTTTTTATCTGTTTTATATACTGTGTTCCCATACAAGAATTCTTTGAAGAAAGGGTCCTGAGGCTACAGAGTTTGAAAACTTCTGGAATGGATGATCATTGAAGTTCCTCCCAGTCTGAGATACTTAGACTTCTGAAGCCCAGCTCAAGCGGATCTTCCAGAAAGCCTTCCTGGTACCCAGGCTTGGGTCCTGGAGCTCCAGCAATACTGATGGTGACAGGCATGTGTCCCCCAGAGACCCACTGATGCCTGCATGGGCATGTGAACTGTTTCCCCGGTTAGAGGGTGGGCTCCTTGAGGGAAGCTACTGTTTCCTCCCACGCCTCTGCCTCCTTGGAGTCCCATGTGCAGAGTGGATGCTCAGCAAGCTCACTGATGCTCATGAGCTCTTACATGCAATCAAGCCTTCCAGAGAGACTCATTTCTTTAGGGGGGAGGAACCACCCTTTGGTCTGCTGGGGGCCACCAGAGAGACCTGTCCTTAGGAAGCTGGGGACCCTACCTGGCAAATAGCTTCAGATCCACACAGTCCCAGCAAGGACAGCCCTGAGTTCTTGCCGTAACAGAACTCTGCTCCACATCTACTGCCCTCAGTGTCTCTCCACACACTGGGGCCATGGAAGAGGCTCGTCACTGACTCTGCACCTGGAAATCAGGTGAGCCAGGATACCCCACGGCCAGTAGGCATCTCAGCCGGCTGATGGGGAGGAGGCTTGCTCAGGGTGTAGCTCTCTTTGGAGTCGGAGGTCTTTTAAAAGGAGGTGGGAGGGGAGCTTACTCAGAGACCTCTGAGAAGGCAGGTCATGGGAGGGTGCTAGAGGCAAAAGATAAGGACAGCCACAGACCAACATCCTTGGGGCAGGTGACCACCAGGAGGAGAGTGGGAGCTGCAGAGGTAGAGTGAGTGTGGAAACCTGCTCTGCCATTTATTAGCTATGTGACTTTGGGCAAATCACTTTGTTTAGTTTCAATGTCTTTACCTATAAACTGGGGGCAGAAGGACCTGGCCGACTGCAGGCTACCCCACAGGGAAGTGAGACTCCAAGGAGACAATAGGAACAGAAGTGTTCTGTAAACCGAAAGAGGCAGGGATGGAAAGGACTCTGGGAACAGTGGAGAACACCCTTCCTGCCACAGCAGCGTCCTATGAGGGACCAGCCTGCAGCATCAGGGATGCTCCGAGGCTGAGCAGGCCTCCTCCTCCTGCTCCTCCCATCTCTGGCCTTGAACTTCCGGTCAGGCTGGGAGATGCGAAGGGGGCAGAGCAGTTCAGGACAGAGGCCCCCGCCCAATTCTGGCACAGTGAAGCTCCTCGAAGAGAAGGAAGTGTCCTGACGAAGAGCCCCTGAAAGGTGGGAGGCCCAGGGGGCTGCTGAGATTCCTCAGGACTCTTCTGCTCTGGGTGGGTCCTGGTGGGCACTGTGGGGGCACAGGAACTTTCAGCAGATCACAGGGAGAGCTTGGCATTTCCCACCAAAGACTTTCCCTACTGAGTCCTCCGGATGTGGGGTGTAGGCAGCAGCCCAGGTCAAGGATGGGACATCTGGCAGGGTTTAAAATCCACAGCTGGAGGGTGAGACCTCTCCATGCTGACATGGGGAAACACATCAGGCTCCAGCCTGAGGCTGCCCCTGCCTCACCATCCCTGGCAGGCTCTGTACCCTGGCCCAGCCTCCCTGGGCCTCCCTCAGCTACTGTAGCCTGAAGTGTGGGTGCTGGGCCTGCGCAGCCAAACATCTGGCAGATCTGGCTGGCTGTTGGGCAGCACCACGGGGCTTCCATCCCCTGGCCCTCCACAGCCCTTCCAGGACGAGCTGCTCTGGTGGGAGGCAGGCAGTGATGGGTCGTACACAGTCTCCTTCAGCGCCAGCCACAGGGTGTCCCGCTTCCCGTTCAGCTGGCCCCGCTCGGGTACTGACCTCTCAGTTTCACCTGGGTCCTCTGGAGAGGCACCCGTGGAATCTGGTACACGGGCACTGGGCTCAGAGGTGCTTAAGCAGGTCTCGTCAGAGACGCTGAGCCCCTCTAGGGTGCTGGCTGAGGAGCAGAGGCAGTCAGGTGGCCCTGCAGCCTTGGGCTTGGGGGCATGGGCAGGGGCTTCTGGTGAGGCTTGCACAGGCTCAGCCTTCTGCCCTTGGGAGTCCTGCCTGGCCTGGGTTTTAGGGCTGGGGCCAGCCTGCTTATAAGGGGAGGAGGTCTGCAGGGCTGGGCACTGGCTGAAGACTGCCTTGTGGTCCAGGAACAGCTCCCTTGGGGAGGCAGGGGCTGGTGGGGGACGGGAGCAGCAGGGGCCATCGTGCAGCTGTAGATCCTCGGAGAGCACTGAGGGCCGGTGGGACAGTTTGCTGGTGGCTGTGCTGGTGTCAAAGCTGGGGCTCCGGCGCCGTGCCAGGGGCTGTAGCTCATACTGCTCTGAGCAGGACCCGGGCTGCCCTCCTGCTGGCCCTGGTCGTGGGCGGCCTGCTTTCTCCCCACGTGGCTCCCCAGTTCCGGCATCCCACGGCAGGTGGGCACAGGGCCAGAGGATCTGGCCACAGTTCTTCTCTGGTCCGAAGAAACAGCAGAGAGATTGGAAGAAGAAGCTGGCAAAGCCACAGCTGACGCACTTGACCATCATGAGGACGATGCCCAGCTTGCGATAGAGCAGCACCGTGGCAGGCAGCATGAGCACACCAGCCGCAAACAGGGCTGCGGCCCCCATGGCCGTGGCGCAGCTGGTCTGGCGCAGTGAGAAAGCCACGCGGCTCAGGCGGTCCGGGTGTGGGCACAGGTGATAGGAGATGCAGTAGTTGACAGTGAAGTCTACTGAGAGGCCCACGGAGGCAGAGAGAAAGAGTGCCTCGGCAGTGTTGAGCTGCCACTCGAGGAGAACCAGGAGCCCGACGGTGAGCAGCACCGTGCCTGCCACAGCTGCCACGGAGAACAGGCTGAGTGGAACGTTCCAGGTACCCAGCAGCAGTGTGGCAAAGGCCAGCGCCAGAGCCAGGCCCAGCACCACGGCAGGCTCGGTGCTCAGGCTGTGCTGAAGGCTGTATAGCTCCAGCTGGCTGGTGAACCAACCTTGGCGGAGGCCAGGAGGCGCCCTGCGCAGCTCTGCTGCCAGCCAGTGGCTGACTTCAGTGTAGAAGCGGTGGGCCTGGCTGTAGTCTGGACTATACTGGAAGTTGGTCTGGAACTGCAGGACCAGGGCAGTCAGGCCGCCCTGGGTGTCGAAGCGGAGTCCCAGGTCACGGGTGCTCTCTGGGCCTTGCTCCAGAGCCATCATCTTGAGGCAGTGCAGGAAAAGCTGTGGCGCCCAGGGGAAGCCTGAGTGACCACAGCAGAAGCCAGGCCCCAGGCGAGCACAACTGGGGCTCTCCATCCAGTGCTGGAGGGTCTCCACGAAGCACACTGTGGGCCAGCCCTCGGGCTGGACACCAAAGAAACTCTGATTCCGAGCTGTGTGGCAGAGTGCCAGCAGCCAGCGCTGGGCCTCAGGACTGCTGGCAGAGAAGGCAGGGTCACTTACCAGTGAGCTGTTGCTACGAGGGTCCAGGGGGTCCCCAGTGTCCACAGGTAGGATGCCCCACACCAAAGCCACGGGCATGTGGCCCCCCTCGCCCTCAGGTAGCCGCTCGAACAGGAACTGCTGACGGTACTCTGCATCGAAGCGCTCGAAGGGATGACTGGGCCGGAAGACCTGGCCTCGGGGCGGAGGCAGAGTAGGCAGCCTCAGGCGGGGGCTGACGCCGGCGATGTAGGCGCCCCC
Source organism: Tonatia bakeri (assembly GCA_004024845.1). NCBI lineage: Eukaryota > Metazoa > Chordata > Mammalia > Chiroptera > Phyllostomidae > Tonatia > Tonatia bakeri. Next base: position 9,081 of record PVIA01014729.1, on the reverse strand, counting down.
TGCCGCCAGCGCCGCGAACCAGCAGATCCAGATGTAGCGGAACTTGATGACCCCGCAGGGCAGGAGGCGCTGGAAGAGTAGGCGCGAGGTGCCGGCCGCGGCCCTCCGAAGGCCGCGGAGCCTCCGGTGCAGCGCCAGCGCTAGCCGCCGGGGTGCGCTGCCGGCCCACGGGCCCTGCGCACGGGCCGCACAGCCGCGGGCAAGGTAGCGCTCGTGAAGCACCGCAGAGGAGGGCAGCCAGGCCAGCGTGAGCGCCAGGTGCGCCAGCACAGCCGTGCCCATGTAAAGGGCGAAGCAGCGCACGGCCGGAAGGCGGCTCAGGTAGCTGGCGTAGAAGGCCGCGCTGGTGGTGAGGCCGGAGACCAGCACCAGGTAGCCAAAGTGGTGCATGGTGCGGCCCACGCGCTGTGCCATCCCCCCAGAGGGCAGCTGGCTCTTGCTGAGACGCCAGAGGTCGAAGAAGATAAGGGTGTGGTTGATGCAGACGCTGCTGAGCAGGACGAGGGCCGCCAGATTTACGAAGGGGAAGTAGGCCATTCGGAAGGCCACTCGGTAAAGGAAGTAGGCCACCAGCAGGGAGCCCAGCACCCCTAGCAGCACCATGAGCGTGAGGAAGACGGAGCGCAGGTAGAGGGCGGTGCTGAGGAAGATGGCAGCCAGGGCCAGCAAGGGGTACACTGTGTCCTGGGCCAGGTAGTGCCTCAGCAGCTCCTGCTTGAGGCCCAGGTCCATGCCGGTGATGGACGTGTAATTGTCAGAGAGCTCCCAGGGGGTGGCCAGGCGGTCCAGGTAGATGCCCATCATGGAGGCACCCTTCGGGGCGGGCAGAAAGAGCAGACTGTACTTGAGAGAGGGCACCTGGTAGTCAGCAGTCTGGGGACTCAGGAAGTCCCTGTCCAGCAGGAAGTGCAGAAGTTGGTACACAGCACTGCTCCGGGAGCACTTGGTGGGAACCTGGGAACAGCGTGGGGGCTTATCCTGCCCCAGTCCCAGACAAGAGGGCACCAGGACACCGCGGTGGTAGTAGAGGGCACAGGCCCGAAGCAAGGCCAGTGTGTGGACTGTGTCTGCTTGAGTAGTGTCCAGGCAGGAGGAGCGGTTGGAGAGCACGGCCACATAGTTGCCCAGGGACCAGCTGGGGCAGCACTCATTGGCTGCTGTGCGCTGGCACAGAGCCCCGAAGTGGGAATGGGAGCGGATCTGTAGGGCACAGACAGCAGGAGAGAGCTCAAGGGCAGGCAGTGAGGCAGCCCAAGGCTCCCCAGCCCTGCCCAAGGCCCTCTCACCTCCTTTTGGGCTGCAGGGCAGAGGCAGAGCGGTATTCCGACAGCCCAGCAGAACTGGCTTGTCTCAGAGCTGCTTTTGGCTCTTGGCCCGGGTGTCAGCAGCTACATCTTGACTCCATCAAAGGAGCTTCAGAGATGCTGCCGAGGCCCCAGCCTGAGAGGTCCTGCCCTAAGGGCCCCTGTGGGTCACACACCCCAAATCTATGCTGACTGAGCCAGGAGCAGGAGTGGAAGTGGCAGCCAGAGATGGAACAGGGTCAAAGGTCTAGGAAACTGGAAGCAAATGGTGAGAGAAGTGGAGGCCAAAACATTCCAGGATCAGGGTCGCTGCCAAACACTAGCCCCTTCCCTCTGTCTACTAGTCTGTTTAAACCCTGTCAGGCACAGGGCTGTTTCTTTTCAGACCTCCTGCCTCCTCTTCTCTCCCACCTGCTGTTGACACGATGACAATTGGCATAGTTACAGAGCACCTGTCTGGGAGCCTCAGGCTCTGTTCTGTCACCAACTGGGTGTATGGCTTTGCATCTGAGATCATGGTGACAGTCTTAACATTTATTGAGAGATTACTATTGCCAATCATTGTGTTATAGTTTTACAAATTCCATCTTAATTGTCACAACATGCCTATGAGGAAACTACCATTCTTATCCCCATTTTATATGTACAAAGACTGAGGCACTGAGAGGTTAAGAAACATGCCTGAAGTCACACAGCTTGAGGGAGGGCAGCTGGTAGTCAGTCTGAATTCAGCTAGGGAGTGTCAGGGCTGGCCTGGAGACTGGGCACCTGACTCTGGAGCCCATGTTCTTAACCAGTGTCTCTGATGCTTTGGGTACCCTGTGTGAAGTGAGCGGCGGGGGCTGCTCTGTGGTGTTCACACACTGTTTGTAGCAGCAGACCTCCCTGCGGATGTTATGGTGTGTGGTTGTCCCGTGAGGGGCAGGGGGCCTTGGGCCAGTTCCTGAGTTCCACAGTTCCTGAGGTTCCTTTTCGGTGCCTTTAGGAAATCCCCAGGCTCTGTATGTTGGTCTTCCAACACTTGTGTTTTGGTTCTTGTGAAAACGGCTGACTCTTCTTTCTCTACCCCAACCCGGAGCCTTTCAGCAGCATTGGAATAATTTTCTAAGCAGAGAATGCTCTTGCCCATCCACTCTGGTGGTCATGGCTCAGCAGTGTTTCCCTGGGATCAGGTTTTTGGCATCCTGGCCCCCCCACACCCAGCTCCCGGTACCTCCTGAGTCAGCTCACCTGGTTCTGTTCCATGCGACACATGGAGTGGATGGCGTGCAGGTTCCACAGGCTGCCCGCGGAGGTGGACATGAACACCAGCTGTGCATAGCTCTTTTCTGCAACACAGCCCCCAGAGTTCAGCCCTTTGGCCCCAGGTCCTGGGCCCACCAAAGGAAAGATTCTTACCCAGAGCCATAAAAGGTTCAGATTCTCAGGAGCTTGAAACCTGTCCCTGGCTGCCTTGTCCTGGGCCCGCATCCCAGCTCCTGTGCCCACCCACACCCAGCTTGACCCTACCTGGCAGATCGCCTGAGACCTGACTCATCTTCCTAGATACAACCCAATTTTCTTGGCTTGAATGTGGCCAGCTGGCTTCCTTCCCTTTCTGTCTGCTTAAATCTGTACTCCTGGGTCCTTCTGTTCTAATAATGGGGTGGGGACCACTATTAAAGTCAGGAACTGGCCAAGTGAAGCTTACCAGGGGGGCCACAGAAGAAGCTTTCTTGCCCTCTGTCCTCTAGGGGCTCCACCATCCTCCGGGGCCGGACCATGCCCTCCTGGGCACTGCTCCAGGGTTCGGGGCTCAGAGTGGTGTGTGGGTTTGAGCTGAGGGAGAGAGAAAACCAATGCCAGGCACCATCCAGGGGTGGGGTGCTCAGAGGAGGCCAGACATTACTCCCCAGAGGTCTCCAGCCAGCCCCTCTGACTGGTCTTAGGGGAGGTCACTCCATGGCCTGTCCCTAGGGGCCTCATTTCCTCTTCCATTTCCCCCAGTGGTGTGGAGAGATGGGACCCCGTTACCTGTTCAGCTCAAGGGCTGGGGAGAGGGAAAGCAGCTTCCCAGGGCCCGTGAGGGCCTGCAGTGTTCTCCAGACCACTAGCTTGCGCCCGATGTCTGTGTCCCGAGGCTCAAAGCCCTGTAGGGAGGAGGGCCGAGAAGATCAGGCAAGCAGGAGGAGGCGTTTTCCAACTGGTGCTTCTTGGCTCTGCCCCTTTGTCTCCCCGGAACAGGGAAGGCCAGCCCGCCTGCCTGGACTGCTGGACAGGCATGTCGCCTCTGTGCCATCTTCCCATCTCGCTCTGTAGGCAGAGAGCCCAGCACTGCCACCCTTCCCCCAGCTGGGCCACACCAACCTGTTGCCCCAGACCAAGCTGAGGTGGCCAGATCTGGGGGTCCCCTCCCTCTCCCTGGCTCCTCACCAGCAAGGGCTTGGAGAAGTCGGGCAGGTGGCCCCCTAAGAGTCCAGCCAGGGTGCAGAGGAGGATGACAGCTAGACACAGCAGCAGCATTGCCACTGGCCACTCAGCAATCAGCTGGGAATAGCTGGGAAAGAGGAAGACAGCCCACATGAATTGGTGTTGGGTGTGGTAGCAGGGGCCAGGTGAGCTTAGAGCCTCCCAGAAGGGGTGGTAGGGCTATACTGGGTGCAGACTGGGCACCCCAGGGGTCAAGAAAAGGCCTAGGCCTACCTCTTTGGCATCTGGAAGCTCTGTTTCTGCCTGTGGAATAGAAGAAAAGATAGCTGCTTGCCACAGTCCTCTTATAGGGTGGGACATGGGGGTAGGGGGTTGAGGAAAATGGTGTTACTCCTTTTAGGCTTTCCCACACCTCAGCTACAATTCTTACTTCCAAGCTCTCAAACTGCCTCCTTTATCAGAGGCAGGGGGCATCCTGGGCTTTATGGAGCCCAGAGCCCAGGGGATCAGCCCCACTTTTTAGCCCTGCCCTACCTTCCAGCGGCAGCTGGCAGGCTGCAGGACCCCTCCTTACCTGACACTGACCACATGGTGTTGCACAGATGGTGGCTTCCAGGCCCCATCATGCTGTGAGGGGGCTGGGGAAGGGCTGAAGCTGGAGCCATGGGAGCAGAGAGCTGCCCGGTCCCCAAGCCCGGGCAGGGAAGTGCCGCCCCGGTATTCCTGTGGTGCCCGGGCATAAGTGAAGAGGGTAGGGGCCGAGGGGCTGGATGGACCCACAGGCTGGAGGGTGGAAGTCACTGGTGGAGGTCCCGAAGAACTGGAAAGGTCCTCGAGGGGGCAGCTGTGGAGGGAACAGCTTCTTTCTGGGCTTGCCTCAGGGGCCACAGCCTTGCTCTGGGACCTGGGGAGAGAAGACGCAGGGAAGACTGGCTGGGGGCACACTGGTAGGACTTTTCCATTGCTAGTCCCGGAGGGGAGGCACGGGGAGGGGGGAGCTGTGGATCTGCATCCCCTGCCTACCTCTTGGGGTCCGTTGTCTTACTCACCCATGCACTCCAAGAAAAATCAGCAGCCTGCTACATTCCAGACACTGTGCGAGGCTGCAAATGTGATTTTACACGTATGATCTAGTTTACTCTTTACAAAAACCTACGGAGGAAGTACTTTCCTTGTGTATAGCTTTGAAAACTGGGGTTCTGTGAGAGACAAAGAGCTGGGCCTTGAACCCAGTTCTGACGTGTGGTCCTGTGCTCTTTCGGCTACAGTCATTGGTCCATTCTCTTGTTCAATATTTACTGAGCACCTGCTGCACTCTTGTCCCTGCAGATAACTGCTGCTCCCCCCAGATAACTGCATGGCTCGCACTCTCTCTTTATTCTATTCTCCGTTCAACTGTTACCTTCTTAGAGAAATCTGCTGTGACTACCCTCTCTAAATAATCACCTACCAGTTCTCCATCACTCTACCTGCTTTACATTTCTTCAGATCATTTGCCACAACTGGACATTATATTGTAGAGTGGTCATGTTTATTGCCTGTCTCTCATATGGAATGTGAGCTCTGGGAGAGCAGGGGCCCGGTGCACTTATTCATCTCTCTGTCCTCAGTGCCTTGAACAGTGCCTTACACACAGAAGGTGTCCAGGGAATGTTTGTTGAATGAATACTGAGTGCCAGGCAGGCTGCTAATGGTGGTGCTAGGATAAAGAAGGTCCAGTCCTTGTCCTCTAGGTACTCATAGTAGGCAGGAGAAGTGGACAGTCTCCCATGTTGAGTGCTGTGAGAGAACTCCTAGAGGGCTGAAGGAGCCCAGAGGAGGGCCCGACCTTCACGGGGCTGGGGGTAGTCAGGGAAAGTTTGGCAGAGGCCGCTGCTGTCCTTCCACCAATGTTGAGTCATGGAAGGAAGGTTCGTTTTGCAAGGGTATGCATTGTTGGGAGATGGAGTTTGGACCCCCAAGGAACTTGTTAGGGAGAAGTCAGAAATAGATTTCTCTTCCAAAATTACTAATGAGGGCAGGACTCTACGTAGGGACCCAGCCCCATTCTTCGGGTGTGGGGCTAGATGGATCCCAGCCCAGTGATAGGGTTGCCAGACCCGGGACAGGAGAACATGGCCACAGAACAGAGTGGGGACCCGCAGGGGTTCTGGGATGGGCAGCCTTGGCATAGCCCTGTCTCTTTCCTCCCATCTCCCTGGCTCACCTGGCTCACCAGAGCTTGCATAGCTCCTGCGGGAGAGCCAGGTGTATGCTGAAGCAACCCTGGCTTCTAGTCCCGCCAGCTGCACTGCTGAAGGGGCTGTGGGCCACAGTCCTGGTGCAAGTGGACATTGCCCCCAGAGGCTGGGCTCTGCCCAGAGACCAAGTAAAGGAACTGGAAAGAATGGGCAAGCTCATCCTCTTCCTCCCAGGAGGCTGCCTGGCACAGCAGTCGGGGGAGCATGGCCTTATACTGAGAATAAAATGGGGGAGCGGTGGAGGTGTGCTCCTGGCTCCATCACCCTTTAGCTCTGGGACCTCGGGGAAGATACACAATTCCTGGAGCATTGGCATCCATGTCTGTTGCGTGAGGGCGTGATGATAATGACCCCTCCCAGGTTTGGTATTAACTGATATATGTGAGGAGCCTGGTATGTGGAAGGCACATTTTCTTTCTTGCTTCTTCTCACACTCAGTGCTGCAGGGAGCATGTAGTCTAAAGAGTATATATGTATTTACAATTTGGCCTCTTTAGTCACCCCAGTTAGTAAATCTCTATTTGAGAACTTCTCACACCTTGAAAATCTCGCTACATATATAATTATAAATGCTTTCCTTTCTGTTGTTATCCCAAAGCTGCATCAGGATTTGATTCCGTGATTTAAATCACTGATACTTATATATTTTTACTAACTCCGAATTTTGAAAAATAGGAATTAGCCCTGGCTGGTGTGGCTCAGTGGATTGAGCTCTCCGGCCTGCAGACCAAAGGGTTGCTGGTACGATTCCCAGTCAGGGCACATGCCTGGGTTGTAGCTGATCACTGTATCTCTCATACATGTTTCTCTCCCTCTCTTTCTCCCTCCTTTCCTCTCTCTCTAAAAATAAACAAATGAAATTTAAAAAAAAAGAAAGAGCGCGAGCTGCGAACCAAAGCATCGCAGGTTCGATTCCCAGTCAGGGCACATGCCTGGGTTGCAGTCCATGGCTCCCAGCAACCACACATTGATGTTTCTCTCCCTCTCTTTCTCCCTCCTTTCCTCTCTCTCTAAAAATAAACAAATGAAATTTAAAAAAAAAGAAAGAAAAAGGGGAATTAGACCAATGTTGTTTTAAAGCAAGACCTCAGATTACCCCCTAAAGTTAATGATATAGCATCCAGTATCCTGGCAGTTAGAAGACTTTACGGTCCCATCTCCATGGGCCACAAGGAAGCTGGATATATGGCCTGGGTTTATATATATAAGTGTGGGCATCTACTTCTTTAAGATTTTTACTCTACGGGTGCTTTTTTGAGCACCTACTACATGCTAGGCACTGTGCTTGGTCTGAGTTGAATCCTGAAGGCATGAAGATGACCCATTAGTCTTGGCCTCTCTCTTTAGAGCGGGGTCTGCCTTCCAGAGGTCAGGAGGGTGGGGCAACCAGGGTGCCTAGTTCAACTGTTCATGGCCTTGACACACTCATTGAGCACTGGACTTGTCCTAGGAGCCAGGCTCCCACTTGGAGTGTCAGTTTCTTTTTCATTAAGAAGGTGCTGGAGGGGAGCATGAGCATGCTCCCTTAACCAGCTTACCAAACCTCAAAGTCCAACCCCTTCCTTAGGTGGCTTTTGTTCAAGGGGCATTCCAGCTTCTACCATTGGTTTGCTTCTACTGCGGTCTTCCTGGCCCCATAGTCTTCCTTTTAACCCCTTGTTTCCTCTCCAAAGACCAAGGATTAGTTGTTTCCAAATCTCACCCTTTTTGACTGTGCCCATCATTATCAAAATGGTAGAATTTGAAAGCCTCCACATTCTGACTGCTGCAGGACCGGGCCTTTGTCTCCACTCTTTCAAGGAGAATAGCCAAACTCTTCTCAGAATAAAAGCTTTCTCTTGCCAGCCCTTGCTGCCCTCTGTTCTCAGGAGGCATAGTAATTATATGAGTTAAGCAGTCCAGGCCTTGCCTCCCCAGGGGGCTTTCATTCTCACCCTCTCAGTTCCATGGCTCTTGCTGGGATGAGCAACTTCCTGGGATGCCTGCCTGGACCCACCGGCCTGTAAGCCAAGTTAATGATTGAGGCGGGCAGGCAGGGGAATGGAAAGTGGTGACGCAGACCTCCTTAAGAGGCCAGAGTCACAGCAGTCACGTCCTAGCTGACAGGGCTCCAGACACAGAGCCCCCATTTGGGAGCCTCACAAGGGACAATGTACATGTGCATTAACTTTGCCCCCAAGCCCACAGACACATAGCCATATGGACATCCATGTGATCCTGAAGAGTGGCCAGGAGAGATGGGGAAGCAGCTCATGCTACTAGGAAAATAAAATGGTAATTTTAAAGACAAAGAATGAATGATCTCAGTTGGCTCTGTAGTCAGCGGGTTAGTTAAGCACTGTGTGTGTGCATGTGCACATCATCATCTTCACTGGGTATCTACCCCAGAGTTCTCCCAAGCTCAGCAGGAGCATATTTGTTCTTGAACTGAAGTGAGTCCCTTTGCCTGATTAGTATCCAGGGTCTCTGGGGAAGTGGAGAGGGGTCAGCGGTCCCAGGGAGGTTTCAGAGGACAGCAAGTGGTTCCTGTGCCCAGAAGTGACCCTCATGGGCAGGGGAAGTGAGCAGTCCAGTCAGGGCTGATTCTTGGCAAAATATCCAAGGAAGCAAATGGCTCTCCAGCACCTTCTAGGGAGGTTTCTGGCCCCAGGTCCCTGCTCTGCCCTGTTACCATCCCTGCCCTGTCTACCTCTGGCTCTTTGGTCAAGCCACACTCCCAGGTTGACCCTGGTCCCAGGAGCATATTAATCCTGTGTCTCATCTCTTTGAAGAGATCTCTGTGCCTTTCCTAAGAAAAGGTGACTAAATCTGTCCAGGTTAAGGTGTTAACAATAGAGGAACGACAATATTTCACTTGTGGAGCCTCCTCTTGCTCTGAGATACAGAATGTACATTTTAACTGCAGCAGTCTGGAGACCATGTGTCTACCTCTGCTTTTTGCCTCCAAAGAATGCCTCTTATTTCAGTCCAGGCAGCATAGAAAGGCAGTGTCACATCAGGGGAGGGATTCTGGAGGTGGCAGACCATGCAGGGCACAGAAATTGCGCCATATTGCTACCTGGCTGGGCTGTTCCCTCACACATATGGTGGAGAAAGAGAGAGAAGAGGCACCAAGATCTGGGCCTTCA
>PVIA01014728.1:0-25785 GCA_004024845.1 Tonatia bakeri | reverse complement strand
TTGTCAGAAGAGAAACTCCTTATTTGGAATCCTAGGATTAGGTGATCTTCAAAACCATTTTCAGATTTACAACAGTCTTTAAAACTAGACTATTTGTTCAGGTCTACGTGGCAAAGGTAATGGTGGAAACCCAGTATCCTGATTTCTAGATCAATTCATGTCTATTGACACTGCCTCTCTAGGTCTGACCCCTGATCCTTACACACTTTGTAGTATTGCCACGACAAGGACATGGAGCCCAGGCACACACTCGTCTGCCACCTGCAAGGAGACAGCCCTGCTCATCTGCCATCCACTTCCTCCCCCGTTCCCCGGCCAACGTCCAGTCAGCGCCCAGCTGGCGGATCTCCAACGTGAGCTGCGTCCGAATCACCTCCATGTCTAAGAAAACGCTGGTTGCTCGGCACCACCCCCAGAGTTTCAGATTCAGGAAGTCTAGACAGGCCTAAAAATGTGCATTTCTGACAAGTGTCTTGAGACAATTCTCCAAGAGTCTCTTGCACTTCTAACACCTTGCAAACAGAGGCACTGGGGTCCTTTATTCCGGGCTACTTTGCAAGGAAGTATGTATAGTGAAGAGCTTTAGAAAATGGAGATAGTAAAAGGCAGGCGTATTCACTGTCCTGTACAACAAAGATAATGTCTTTCTCCAGGCAAAGTTCCAGCATGCTTACTGTCCAGTAAAAGAGACTGGGATTCCCCAAGCCCCTGATTTTTCTCCAAGAATGCAAGGTATGTGTGTACAGGCATTTTCTGGCCCTCTCGACATTGCACTGTGAGAATTAAGGCTTAGGGACTTATGCAAGCACCTTATTTATATTTTAATTTATTTATAGGGTTTCATCTACACCTCCTTGCTAGTACATTGCATGAGTTCTAGGACTCCTACTGCGTTCACTCCTCTTTCATTCCTGGGACTTAAAACAGAGCCAGGTATGCAATAGGTGCTCAATAAACATTTGTTGAATGAATGAATATATAAGAAATAAATGAACAATTACCCAAATAGGTTAACATAACTTTTAATTCCATTTTATAGATGAGGAAACAGGTATTGGGAGAATTTGAGGAACTTAGCCAAAATCACAGAGCTAGGAAATTGCGAAGCTGGGATTTGAACCAAAGTCTCCTAGCTGCCCCTTAAACTTGTCACATTTTACTTTGACCCTCACTTAATTTTCCAGATCTGGTGTGATTCCAACATTATGATTTTTTTCCCCAAAATCAATTTGATCTTATGGACAAAGATTTGCAGCTTCTGAGGAATTTAAAGGAAGGTTATTTAAACTCTAATCACAATCCCCACTAGAGACTCCAAAAATAATCTTGAGCATCTCTAGAATTGGTGGCTTAAGTCCCTGGAAACTACTCACTTAAACATGAACTACACTCATTTCCAATATATACGTTTCAAAACCTAGTATCCTTAAGTAGGGGTCATAGCTCAGGTTTTCCTTAACGCTAATTATTTGAAAAGTGATTGTTCTCTTATCTGGCAACTCTATTATACTATTAGCTAGCAAGAAATCTCCCTACCCCCACATTCCCTGGCCAAGACAGCTCAGGGCCTATTCAAAGGACAAAGCATGCCTCCCACAGCAGCATTTGGACCCATGTAATTCAGATTCACCGAGATAATCAGTGTACTGATTAAAAGAGCACTGTCCTGTTCACAGTTCTCAAGCATTCAGCACATTCTCCTTTGTTCATTATACTCAATTAGAAATGTGAATGAAGGTTTCCGTTAAGCAAACACTGATCTCTTTTCCCATGTGTATTGTGGAACAGAAGCCAACAAGTCTCTTTAATTTCCTTCCAAGTTTTGTATATGAGTTACATTGTTGCAAACGGGGTTTGGCGATACAATTGTCCTTCCTCTGTGAGTCTGGGCCACTTGGTAGGAGAGAGTACACCTCAATCAAAACTGTCTTCTGAAGAACATCATAATTTTTCTACTTTACTTCATTAGAGTTTGGAGATATATTGGTAGAGTTTTGTGAAAATCAAAATACATTTTCTGCACACTGACTTTATAAGTAACCAAATGTATGGAGAACAGAACTGCTGCTCAGCTGGCCGGGGCCCATCCACGTGGCACCTTGGTGAATGGCCCAACCATGAATGAATGCTGGGAGGAGCAGATCCTTATTTTCAACATTCCAACCTTGGGGGTTTGCTCAGAGCAGCTCAGCTGGGAGCCCTCCTTTCCCATGAGACCCAGCGCTTCCCATGCTCCCTACGAGGCTACTAGCCAAAAATATCCCCCGAAGTTTCCCATGTCCTTATCCATGCAGGACCTGAAATACACTGCCATCAGTCTCCATCCAATAGGCCAGAAAGGCATGTGCCATGTTACTCTGGATCATGGTGAAATTCAGGAAAAGGTACAGGTCTTACTAGTCCAGGTAAAATCCAGGTGTAGTACGACAAGATCTTGCAGGGAAGTCCTTTGCAATGCCAGTCAGCCAGAACCAAAACCATCACAGCATCTCCTTTCTTACTGGTGCAGGCTACCTGGCCCTCTTCCTCACTGTAAACTACACAGTTGCTTGCTTACTTCTCCCTTCTCGCCACTCTCCTTCAAACCACATGGCAAACTTCCCTCATTACAGACAGCACGTCTCTTCCCTCGCTACTACTCCCCCGCATGGTCTAGAGGCTTCTCCTTCCCAAGCCTCATGGCCAGGAGAACCCCACATGGCTGCTACATCCTGCTTTTCTTCTCCTTTCTATGCCAAATGGCAGAGAGACTGAAAATAGCTCCTGAACCTGTTACAGAGCAGGAACCAAACAAGGGGGGCCCGGGAGCCCGGGACAGTGATGCTCTTACTGAAAGAAATTCGGGTCCGTCTTGTCCGCCGCTGTAAAGGAAAGATATCTCTCAATGCCAGAGATTTGTGAAAAGGAAAGGAAAACGTTTATTTTGTGCTATACTAACTTAAGGCAGTGACCTAATGTCTTTACCAAAAATCTTAAAGTCCCTTAAAACACCCACAAATGCACACAGTCCTTCCTTCCCCCTTGCCCAGTATGGGGTACCGTATCTCAGGAAAGGAAATAGAAGTCCAGTCTCAGGCAGTGTCTGGTTATTCCCAGTAATCCGTGCTTGGCTGGTAGACCTCTCTCGGTTCTCAGCACCATCAGCTGTGTCGCCGGAATCTCTGCTAAAACCGGGTGACGGTTCCCCCTACTACCGCTGTGGGGGAACCCACTCTGGCAAAGGTGCGTGGTCCTCTCTCCACTGCTCCAGCCATGTGGTCCTTTCTCCACCAGTCCAGCCACGTGGTCCTCTTTCCTCTGCAGGACCATGGGAGTCCCCACTCAGCCAAATCCGCGTGGTTCTCCCCACAGAGCTGTGGGGAGACGGGGTTGCCACTCGGCCAAAGCCGAGTGGCAACTTTCTGCTAAATCCGCATGGTGAATTCTCTCTCACAGGGCTGCGGGTGCCCTCTACTCTGCCAAAGCCGCGTGGTTCCCTCTCTATGGCTGCCGTGTCTGGGTTTAAATCCCCGCGCCAAACTTCCTCTGCAGCCCTATTTCCGACTCCTCCTACACTTGGCCACACTTGCCCTCAATCTGCTGTCCTTTCCAGCTTTTCTGGTCACCATCATGGGTCTGGGCAAGTGTCACCCCATGTCCTGGAACCAATCTCCTCCGAGCTCCCACCCAAGGGCTGAAACTCAGGGGACCTGCTCCTAGTCACGTCTCGGGGAGGTGTTCCTTTCCATCCCCCTAGCCCAGAGCATGGCCATAGCTATTTAGCATATTTAAGCAACCGGCCCAAGGCTATAGGTATGTTAAATGACCATGCCATGGATTAGCTGCAAAGCTGCCCTGCATGATCTTGCTCTGTGTGCCCCTTCCCCCAACTCACACCTGTGGTGGGGGAGAAGCGGTAAAAAAAACATCTTAGAATCTCTGGACACCTTGAGTTCTGGGCCCCATTTCAAATGTCCATTTGGGGTCCCCCCCCCTGGCTGCACCCTGTAACAAACCTAGTTTAAATCCTGATGCCTCCTCTGTAATCTGACTTCTGACTCCTCCCACAATCGATTACATCTGCTCATTCTCTGGTACCTTCTGCTTCTCTCCAGCTGCCATTGTTAGTCCAGGTGGGCATGGCCCCAAGATGTGGCAGAACTGCCTTGCTGCTCTTGCACAGGCACAGCAACCAGGGAACCAATTCCAGCAACATCACAGGTTGAGGGCACACTAACTATTTAGCATGACTATGAAGCTAGCCAGCTGTTACTGATATGCAAAGTATCTCCTAACGAGTCCCTGTGCTTCCTCATCCCCACCCCCCATTGCAGTTTTGGGATTTTTTTTTCTTTTTTCTATATTCCTGGGGGGAGAGGGGGCTTCTCAGCCTACACCTTGTCCTGAACCTCATTCCACACCCGTTACAGAAGCTTACTTGAAAATCAAGAAATCTAGATTCATATCTCAGTTTCACTTACAAGCTAGAGGACCTAGGGGAAGCTATTTAACTTCTCTGAGCTGAGGTTTTCTCACTAGTGAAAAATGGATTTATAACAGCCGTGCTAACTACCGCATAAAATTATTATCAGTATCGAATGAGATGATATATATGAAAATGCTGATAATGTTTATTATTTAGAATTAACAGTCACATAAGCAAGTCTCATTGAAGGTAATCTTCAAAGTCACACCTAATTTATAATTTGACGCTCCTGAAACGCTTCATTACAATAGTCTAATGTCTCATTGGAACATTTACTCTATCAACAAAGAGCATAATAGGAGGACAGTTTCAATTTAATCATGCACGAATAATTGCAATTGGAAGGTTACACATGAAACATCAGCTCCTGGGGGTGGGGGAGGGGCGTATTATGCTTCAGCTTTCAAATTCACAGAAATGGATTCTTTCCTCTTGTGTGGCATTTCACAAGGTTTCTGCCCTGGGAAAGGGGCGGGGCGGGGGCTGCAGAAAAAGGGACGGATTGGAAAGGTCTCGTTTCTTTTCAATTAAGATAGCCAGACTCCAAGGACATCATTCACAATGGGTAGTACATGGAGACACTCCCCCAGAAACACTTTAGGGCTGCTGGCGTGTGGCCAGGAGGGAGCTGGCCATCAGAGGCTAGCAGGTTGGAGCAAGGCTTTCAACTGGCCAGATTCAGAAAAGGGAATACCCGGAGGGGGGGCCCGGGGCTGGGGCACAAAGTAATTACCATCATCAGAACAATCACAACAACACTGGAGTTGGGCTCCATCGTTCACAAACAGGCGATTCCTTTTGTTCAGATGTTGGTGGTGACCCCTCATACAGAAGCTCCCGAGGCAAAAAGCAGGGTATAACCTTTTCCTTCTTAATCATCAACAGTTAGCAGGGTAAATGTCATCTGCTGTCTGACTTTTCATCAACCATATAAAATCCTGGGATACGGTCCTGCACTTAGAGACAAGCTTTAAAAAAAAATGACTTCCCCTCTTTCGTTTTTGTTTTAAAAATTATTTCATTTACACACACACACACACCCTCCCTATAGGGATTGCTGGAGGTGGCATGCCTGCAACCTTCACATCAGAAGCTTCACAAGGCAGGATTATTGGAAGCAAACTGGGTAACGACACTAACGAGGAGACTCAATTTAACTGTCGTGGGGAAATTATAAAAGAGCTGATCGGAGATTGAACGTGAAGGAAAGGCCCCGAGGATCGTCATTTATGAAGCGGCAGGTTAACCTATATGGGGAAGATTTCCTTCAGCTCGTTAGGACTTGAAGTCACACGCATTTAAGGATCTAAGACGCACCAAGGGAACAAGCCTGCCTTTGCTTCTCCTGCTGGAGAGTGATTAGCTGGATTAACACGTGCGCCCCTAGGGATTTTTCCAGATCAACTCAAACGACAGAGTTACCCTGACACCAAAATCTTAGGAAACAGTTAACCTGGTTTTGTAGCCCTGAACGCATGCCACAGGACGCATTTTCTCTCTCAGCAGAGTGGATGTCACTAGGAAATTATTGAAATAAAAACACATCCACCCTGCACCTGTCACAGAGTCACGTCCTGATGAGAAAAATTACCTGGTGGTGCCTGGTTCTATAGATGTCTCCATTTTATTCCCAGGCCTGCCTGTCACTTATTTGAAGCTCCAGGAGCAGACTGCCCTAGGCAGTGTGAATGGTTGGGGTGGGGGATGGTAAGCCATCAGCCAGCTCTTAGCTTCAGCAAACATTTCTGATTTGGTCCAGAACAGCCATATAGCTTAGGACACGACCGCGTCCAGACTCCAATCTTAAGTGGTCCTTATCTAAGCCTGGGCACAGCCTTTATAAGACTCGAGACACACACCTCAGCATTAAAGAGAAACAGGTGTTTCCATGAACCAGCATGCAGAGGGGAGCTAAGGGTCCTGATTCAATAAAATTTCAAGCTATGGTTTCACGGTTGCAGAGTCATGGGTTTGGCATTGGGGTGTGCCGTCACGAAACCTGGGTTTGAATCCTAGCTCCACCACAAACGGCATGACTCCAGGCCCATCACCCACCTCCGGAGCCCCATCTCTCAATAACGGAGACAATAAGAGAGGACCCACCTCATAGGATGAAGATCTGCACCATCCTCAGAGCTGCATTTCAAACACACTGGAAGATAATCAGACAGAGAAGCATTTCACTGAACGGACTACGAAACCAAGATCACCCTGATGGTAGTTCATTAAAAACTAACCACCATAATTAAGCAAAATCATGGAATGGAATTTTTGTATCATCAATTAATCTTTTCTTCAAAATGAACCAGACTACATAGTGAAGAAAATGCATTTTTGATTCATTAAACACCCCCACTGGTCAGGTTGCAGTTCCCTCTATATAATACTATTAGTGAGTAGAGTGTATCTAATCTGTATTCTTGGCAGAAAGCAACTGGCTATCTTCAAAAGAAAAAGATGTATTAGAACTTTATCAAAAGAACACAGAATTGAAAAGAGGCTTAAAAACCAGGCTTGAGACGTGGCAGGTGAGGGACAAAAACTGTCTCCTTGACCAACCTTATAAGGCTCCTCTGAGCCTGCTCATCAACTAGACCTCCACCTTGATGTCTGGCCTGCCTCTGACCTCCTTAGCCCAGTTCAGGCAAAAACCCTGCTAAGTCAGTTTGTGAGAACCCCCTGCCTTGATATCTGATCACCCTTAACACAATTTCTCACCCTTCACCTTTAATGTATAAGCGTTTGGCATGCCTTTAGCAAGAATCCTGTTGGGTCAGTTTAGCAAAGAATTCCCTGCCCTTAATGTCACCTCCTACTCTTATTCTCTCCACTGGCCCCTTCTGATTCTGCTCTTGGCTCTAAATCCCCAGCTGTCCTTGTGTTCAGACTTGAGCCTCAGGCCTCTCCCCTATTGCAATAATATCAAACACACTGGTCAAGAGTCATGACCCCCAATGCAATAATCTTGAATAAAGTATTTCTTATCCTTTCAACAAGTATCAGGACATTTTTTTCCCATTTCATTTAAATGATTGTTCAAGTACAGTTTTCTCCCCTTTGCTCCCAATCAAGCCCACCCACCCCCCCCAACTTCCCTCCCATTACGACCCTCCCCCTAGTTTTTATCCATGTGTCTTTTAACTTTGTTCCTGTAAACCCTTCTCCTTTTCCCCTGAAATTTCCTCTTCTCCCTCCTCTGGTCACTTAGGACATTTTTTTTAACATGTGAAAGAAGGAGGCCTCACAGGATCAAGAACACAAACACCTTTCCTCAAGAATCACGTATTCTCCCACCCAAGTTCCACCATGGCACCTGGGACGTCTCTCAAGTCCTCCCGGCCTCGGCAGCACTTGCCCCTGACTCAGTATACTGGAGGGAAGCGTCAGATTGTCTCCGACTAGGCTTGCCTGCCCACGCCCTGGGTACCAGGTGGTGGAAAGAGGGATGGTTTTCCCTCCAGATTCCACGAACAGAGATCAAGTAGGTGGGGTGTTTCCCAAAATAGAAAGGGGGATTAGATTCTGTGCAGTAGAGATATCAGTTCTCTACTGTGACTAGCTATTGCGTGAGGCCCACGTATTGCGCATTTTTCGTATCTCATTTCACTTGATCCTCACAACCACCTGGGAAGATGAGGTGTTATTACACCCATACTGCAGAGGAAAAAATGGGGGCTCTAATAAAATCAGTGCCTTTATCCAAGATTAAGCATCTGCTAAGGGGTGAGACACCTGTCTGGCTCGATGTTCCCATGCAATTCACCTGGCTCCCATGTCAATTGGGTTAAGTGTTGGGCCCAGAGCTGAATGGAACAGCTGATCAGAAAAGAACCTTGTAAACAAACATGAAAGGAAAAGAGAATGGCGAGAAATAAAATCAAGGTCTGCTTTTTCTTCTGTGATTACAAGGCAAGGTGCTCTGTCTGCTTATGTGTGCTCATACATAGCGAATGGTAGAAACCAGTGTTGTCTTTTGTGGGCATGCGTGCTCTAGTGGCTCACTCCCCACAGCTGCAGAAGCTGTGCCCTGCCCTTGAATGAGGAGGCTGGGCCTTGTGGTCGCTGTGCCGTGTGAACCTCACTGCCCCGAAGATGCTGAAGTTCCCTGCGCCATGAATATTTATGATTCCTATTTGCCAGGCACCAGTGGAGATCGGTTTGACCTGAGGGTGATGCAGATCTGAAAAGGCTCTGTCCCCTCCCAGGAGTGTTTTCTTTCCTGCCAGCTGATGACATTCAAAACAATAATGGAAATTACTGACTGTGAGTTTTATTTCTTAATGTTTTAACCATTTTTACTCACATGGAGCTAGACAATAAAGTCAATAACAGTTTGAATTTCACATCTAAAAATCTTTCATACACAATTATAATTTATTTTCTCCAACCCTCTGAGCAGGGTAAAATAGTAAAGCATAACGACTAAAAACAAAGTCCAGGCTAGAATCTTCGCTTGGCTGCCTATTAACTGAGCCTCTCAACTCCATCTGTAAAGTGGAAAAGTACAAGTATTGGCTTCACAGGGATATTATGAGAACTTTGCACTGTACCTGCCCTGTAGCAATGACTACATGGAGTTGCTATCATCTTTATTTTACACGTGAGAACTTGGAGAAATGCAGTAATCTGCCAGGGTCACAGAGAGCAACAAAGGCTGGGACCTTGTCCTTTGATTCCAAACACAGGACATTTCCCACCTTGTCTCTCCATCTTCTCTTTCCTGTCCAACTCCCTGCTGGATTTGAAACACACCATGCCTTGCCGATTCATGTTTATTCTTGCACCCACTATGATTATTCCAGAAAATAAGGAATTCTGCTCTGGGCCTAATAGGTTTGTACCCTCTGAACGTAGGTGCTGTCTCCCGTCGAGAGCCGCCTGAGCCGGGCACACCTCCAGCACCTCGCATTTCCCTCGTTTTCTAGCGATAACACGCTGCCCGTGTCTGCAATCAAGAAATTCCCAAATTTCTGTTTTTGTGTGGCCTTGCTAATGCACCCTTAACACTTACTCCCCACTGGGTGAAGTAGGACTTCCTTGCACAAGGGGTACTGTCATTCAATACACGATTCTTATCGAAGTGCAAAATATAACCATGATCCAGTAGATTCAAGGAAATAGGGAAAGAAGCTCAGAGAAGAGATACAAATGCAACATGTGAGAAATGAAAGATGCTGGTATCTTCCTGTAGGAGAAAATCCAGTTACCGGAAAAGCCCATAGCATCATGAAGAATTTAGAAATGAAGGAGTTGATAAATAAAGGAGTGAGATATTATTCTCCTTGTGTATACCACGCCAGAATGCAGCTACTTTCGCTGTGAGCCCTGAGAAAACTGGAAGGTGACTTTATTAAAATGTCAAGAATTATTAGATCATTGATTCTAGTAGGTTTTTTAAAAATATATATGTGGAAAATAAGTTCACAATGTGACTGTACGTTCCCTACAGAACGGAGCATGGACGCCCACCCACATAGGGCTGGAGCTCTGATTCAGACGGAGCGGCTCACCCCCACCAATCTGTCCTTCTGGGCCGCAGTGGAATAATGTCAAGGGAAGCGCAGGATGAGCCTGAGGTCAGACGGACCTCGCTTAAATCCTGACGTCACATTCAGTAGCTGCTACAGGTTGCTTTTCTGCCAGAGCCTCAGTTTTCCGTTTGTAAAAGGGAGACTGTTATGCCTATTCACAGGATTGTAGAGATTCAAGTAGCAGAAATCAACTTTGAATCCATGTTAGTTTCATTCCAAATATTAGACCTTGTAGGAGCTGTATTCTGCATCTATGAAATGCATTATCTTTCCCCAAATCCTTTAATTATTACTATTTTGCTTTATGCTCACAACCCCAGGGCGTAGATAAACTAAGTAAAATCGAGCCTATTTAGCGTGGGGTAACTATGACAGAGAGGTTATTCAGAGCTGCCCGAGGGGACCGTCCAGCTGACAAAGCTGAGCTAGACTCTCGTCCTTCGACTGATGCCCCGTCTATCCTCCTCTCAGGGTCCTGTAAGTCTTCCTGGTGTTGAACTTGAATACGATTCCTCCCAGACAAACCTCCTGGGCACTCGGGTCCCACTTGACTTCTCTTCCATTTTCTCTCTTTCCTTCACAACCTGATTCTTCTCAGTGCAGATGTAACCTCCTCTCCATTACTTATTTAGAGGGAAATGATTAATATAAGTGTTAATATGAGTTCCTATTTCTGCTCAAAATATCTTCCATCTCATGATTCCTTCCAGGAAATGTTTCAAGTATTAAAAATAAGTACAACTAAAAAACCATATGTTAAAAGGTATTTATCACTATCTTGGCATGGGTCTGCTCTAAGAGATTTATTTCAAACTGGAAAAATTTTAGGTGTTAAAAAACTTTGATAAACCAAATTAGTAAGCATACATATCTAGCATTTTTAATTGCTTTTTATTTTACCAAATAGTAATCAAATTTGATAACTCTAATCAAAACTAAAGTAAAACTTTTTATGGTTTAAGGGAATATTTTAAAAGGCAATTTTCTAATCGTGTATCTAAGCCTTCAGACGGACTTTTGACAAAATTACACAGTATATGTGAGCTATAACTCTTTCCAGAGCTGAACAAGATGTCTCATTGGTCACAGCTAAAAGAAAGTTATAAGGAAATGACATAATGATAATACTATTTACCATATAGATAATATTTATTAAAGGTTCATTTTTTTTGCAAGGTGCAGTACTAAGTACTGTTCTTTTTAAAATGCACATAAGGAATAAGCAAGTAAATTTTTTAAAATGCACAATAGCACTATTCTTGTGCCCATTTTAGTAGAAGAAACTGCATCACAGAGAGGTTAAGTTACTGGTTAAGGGGATCTCACATCGACATGGGAACAGGGGACTGAAACCCATGTCTATCAGACAATTTTTCAAGAGCACAAACTCTTAACTGAACCTGTTCAGTAATTTCATCCACAAATACTTATTGAGACCTCTGAAGGGCGGCGTGATTTGAAGGCGCTGGTAATACAGAAGTAAGCGAGAAAGGCAAAACCTCTGCCCTCCCCAAACATTCTTTGAGAGCAGATGGAAAATCAATACATGAACTAATGAACAAGATCGTTACAGATGGTGTAAGTGCTGTAAAGAACACAATGATGAGCCAAAGAGCGAGAGAGAATGGCAGCTGACAAATCCCGGGCACAGCTCTTGATGGCCTCCCTGGGGAGGTGACATTGGAACCAGGTCCTGAGCCACAAGGAGTCTTCTGACAGGAGGGGTCTGAAGGCAACGTGTTCCAAGAAGCCCTGCCAGGACACCTGCTGTAGGTCTGAGAGCCAGAAGGGGGGCCGGGGCAGGGCAGCCGGGCAGTGTGAGAAGCGGGGGACTGTGAGCAGGGGCTGAGGGTGGAGACAGGAAGGACAGAAGCCGATGGCAACATGCCGTTGTGTTAGAAGCAAAACTGGAACGTGAAATCCCACTGTCCTGATGCAAACACGGCCCAGAGTTAACAGGTTAGAGATATTTACGTCAAACACCTTATAAAGGAAAGATTTAGCCTGAATAGCAATATAATGATTGTTACTTTTTATATCTAGATAGAAAAAAAATCCACTTCAACATTTTAAATTGGTTTTTTGGTTAATCTATTAGAGTGGGAGCTATTAAAAATTTGAGTAACTAGGGGTGGGGGGAAAGGCAGAAAACTGTACTTGAACAACAATTAAAATTTTTTACAAAATTTGAGTAACTATCCCCTTGGTTTTCCCCCCAACCCTATTGAGAGATCACTGACGTGTAATGTTGTATAACTTTAAGGAATACAACAGGGTGATTCGATACACTTACATATTGCAACACAGTTATCATCACAGTGTTGGTTAACTCCTCTATCGCCCTGCTTCAATTTACAAATGTATTAAGTAGATCTTTAAAAAGATTTTGTTTATTTAGTTTTAGAGAGAGAGGAAGGGAGAGAGAAAGAGAGGCAGAGAAACACTGATTGGTTGCCTCTCACATGTCCCCAACCAGGGACCCAGCCCAGGAGTGTGCCCTGACTGGGAATTGAACCTGCAACCTTTAGGTTTGTGGGGTGATGCCCAACCCACTGAGGCACACCAGTCAGGACTAAACAGATTTTTTATATTACTGCATTTATTCCAAATACTGATGCCTCATTATATATATTTTCAAGTTCTTTTGGTGAAAGTTCACAAACAAAGGGCACAATTTTGCATTGTTTGTTTTGATCTTTGTAATTTCCAAGCATACAATAAAATCATTCATTGGCCCTTAAAAATCATTCACCCTTTCAAGTATACGGTTCAGCAGGTTTGAGTATTTTAACAAAATAGTGCAACTGTCCCCACTCCCAAGCCTGCAGGCAGAGTAAGAAGTTGGGATATTCCTCTAAGGATAATGAGACGCCACTGGCGGCTCTTAGGCAGAATCTTTTCGTGTGTTTTACAATAACCTCCTGACCACAGTCGCCCCCCTTTCCCTCTGAGCTCCACCGTTTACTGGCGGGGTGAGCCAGCCAGTGAGGGACCAAGTCACCTGACTTCCCACTTCAGCTGGCTGGCCCTTCTCTCTCACACTCTGCCTCTCAGTTACACAAGACTACACTCAGTTCTTGCTTACCTGGCGGCCTCTCTCCTCTCCGGGCCTTTGTGCATGCTGTTACCGCACCTGGAGGACCCTTCTACAGCCTGCCTCTTTTGTCCCATTGGGCAAGTCCTGTCCTCCACAACTCTGACAGAATGCCATTTCTGTCCTGACACTCTGAGGCCCAATTACCCCATTCTGCCCTTTGAGATTTTGGATTTTAATTGTGTTCATTTTTATTAAAAAAACACTTCATGACCTCATAAAAAATACTGGAAAATGAAAAAATTGAAATATGAACTGCCTACTATTCTAATGCAAATGCTGCTTTCTTTAAATTAAAGGGAAGGGAACATATTTTTGCATAGGACTATTTTCCACGTTACAAATCATTGTTATAGGACAGATTCCCGGGAGAGGAAATACTGTGAGAACATGCAAATACAAATAGCCTCCCAAAATGCAAGACGCTTACACTACAGGCTGCAGGGGAAAAGGGTCTCAGCTCCTGCCTCTTCTCACACTTTTTAAAAATTTTATTTACTTGTGAGTTTTCATTTACATATCATAAAAATTCACTTTTTTACAGTGTATAATTCAGTGATTTTTAGTGTTTTCACAAATGGTGCAACTGATGGTTCACAAACCGGCCCCCGTCCATGGGTACCGGGGGGCAAGGACGGGCCAAAGGAAGAGCCAGGCCACTCCAGATGAGCGGACGGCAGGTTCACTAAGCCAGGGAACCTACCCACGAGGCTTGTCTCGGGCAACCCCAAAACCAGCAAATCTCTGCATCCACCCACAGAATCTTAAACGTTTGTAATAGGGTCTTTAACTGGGTTCAGTCACATGTACCATCCAGGAGATTTCAACAGGACACTGCTCTCTCAAAGCTGCGTCCTCCAAAATGGCTCTCACTGTGGGAATGGTGGGCCAAATGTCTATTCCAAAGACGGGGGAGGGGGCAAGGAGCCTCTGATTGCCAGGGTCCAGTTCACAGGACAACCAGCAGTCACACCCTCTCCATGACCTCCCCTAACAGCCACCACCACGCTATATAGTTCCAGAACGTTTTCATTGTGTCCAAAAGACCCCCTGTGCCCATCAGCAGCAGTCTCTCCCTATTCCCACCTCACCCCAGCTCCTGGCAACCACTACCCTGTTTTCCATTTCTGTGAATTTACCTTTTCTGGACATTTCGTATCAATGGGATCATGTAACCCATGGCCTTTCATGTCTGACTCTGTCACTCAGCAGGAAGCTTTCAAAATTCGCCCCTGCTCAGCAGAGATGAGTACTTCATCTTTTCACAGCTGAATCGCGCGCCCAGGTGCAGGTAGGCCACGCTCTGCTTTCCCACTCATCATCATCATGCCATTTCTGTCCTGACACTCTGAGGCCCAATTACCCCATTCTGCCCTTTGAGATTTTGGATTTTAATTGTGTTCATTTTTACTTCATCATTAGGTAGAAATTTGGTTTGCTCCCACTTTTTGGCTATTATGCTGCTATGAACACATACGTGCAACATTTTTGTGTGAATATATGTTTTTACGTGTCTTGGATATACTTACCTAAGAGGAGAATCGCTGGATCATATGGTCAGTCTATGCTTAACTTTTTAAGAAACCAACAAGCTGTTTTCCGAAATGGCTGGGTGATTTACCTTTTCCCCAAGCAATACAAGAAGGATCAAATTTCTCCACATTCTCACTAACGCTTGTCATTGTCCATCCTTTTCTTGTAGCCACCATAGGAGGTGTGAAGTGGTACCTTGTGATTTTGATTTGCATTTGCCCAATGACTAGTGATGTAGAACATCATTTTATGCATTTACGCTTCATGCTTATGTTACCAGGTTATAATGATCTGTTTTTATGTCTGTCTGACCACCAGACTCTGAGTTCCATAGGAGTAGATATGGTGTCATTTGTCTTTGCATCTCCAGAAACTAAAATGAATAAATGAATGAATAAGTGGACCAGCTAACAGAAGAACACAAGATTTGAGGAATTCCAAAAGGCCACATTTGCAATTAATAATAACAAGTTAAATAGGGAAAAAAAAGTAAAGGAAAAAATAGGTAATACAATGGAAATGATTTAGACAAAAGAGAGAAATCTCTGTTAGGACTGAATCATCTAAAGATGTAAAATTTGGACTGAGATTTCAATAAGCGGTAGTAGGTGGCTAAGAAAAGAACTGAGGGGGGAGGGGCATTCGAAGAGGGGAACAGCTGGTACAAATGCTTAGCATCATAAAGCAAGCAACGTGCACCACGGACAGAGACAAGATCCAAGAAGTAAAGAGCATCAAACCAGACACCTCCGAGCCAATACTGGTGAAGGCTTACCTCAGTGGTGGGCACGGAGACTGTTCACAATGATCTGGTTCTCTCATTTAATGAAATGTGACGTGATAGCTGTTTTCTGCCCAAATGAATGCAAGTAAGGTCATATCACTTGCTCTGACCAATAGAAGTTGGGAAGTCAAAGAAATGAGTCACTTCCCGAAAAACGAGTCACAGAAACTTTAAGAGCCAGCCTTGGAATTCACTGCCTCTGCTTGCCTTGCCTCAGTGATTATAGAAACCTCGTATAAAACAGAGCCTCACTGAGCCTAAGTCCTTCAATGGCTATGATGGCAGGAGTCCCGAGGCAGACTACAATGATCCAATCAGGCTGCTGTACATAAAATACCACAGGCTCAGTGACTTAAACCATAGATGTTTATTTCTCATTGTTCTGGAGGCTGCAAAGTCTAAGATCAAGGTTCCCACTGATTCAGTCCCTGTGAGAGCTCCCTTCCTGGCTTGGAGGTGGTGACTTTCTCACTGTGTCCTCACATGGTGGGGAGAGAGAGGAAGCAAGCTCTCTGATATCACTTCTCATAAAACCACAAGTCTTATCATGGAGACCCCCCCAAATTCAGAACCTCATCTAAACCTAATTACCTCTCAAAAGCCCCATTCCAAACATCATCACTTCGGGGTTAGGGCTTCAATACATGAATTTTAAGGGGACACAATTTAGTCTATACTACAGACTCAATGAATATGCAACATGCAAAAAAAATTATTTTTGTCATCCCACAAGAAATTAGCCCATCTTGATGGATGTGCTATTCTATTCTACGTTCTTTGAAAAGACCGATCGGGAACACCTAATCAGGGTCACAGCCTGATGTAGCACGCTTTTGAATACGTGTGAATGGCTTGAAAGAACAGCAGCAGAGGGAAAGGGAACTGTTCAAAGAGCTATTGCAGGTGTTCGGGGTTACCAGTGACTCAAACCATAATGGGAAGTAGAAATATACATACATCTTTGTAACTTCCAATAGATGAATGTGGGAAGTATGAAAAAGAGAGTCACTTACTATCTCTGCATTCATACTCCTCCTACCAGCTCAGAAATGCAGAGGGGATCAATACAACTGATGTGCGAAAGATTCTACCCCTCTCAGAGTTCAGGCAGGTGAGTCCCCCTCCCCCTGTCCCGTCTACCTCCACCATCATCACTGCCACCCTGTTCTGGGGCTAAAATCAACAATCACATTTTCCTCTTCCGATTACACCATTGTCCCACCATTGTCCCACCATTGTCCCACCATTGTGGGGACCAGAGTGGAAGAGCCTGAGTCACGAGTCACAAAACGTGGTCCACCACTTATCTCCCCCAGAGCTGGCTCACAAATTCAGTTTGTGTTTACCTCTCGCCGACAAGGAGCGGCGCGCCGGTAACAATAAAGGACGCACGAGGCGCCGGAAAGCAGCTCCACGGGGATGAATAATCACATGAGAGCTGTTCACAGTGCTATTGAGGCAGCTCTCTCACTTGTAATTATTCTTGACAACCAGAAATTTGCAGAAGGAGAGGACGTTTGGATTATGTTGTTTTCAGCAGGCTTGTGATCACTCAACTTCAGTGAAGGGAATTGGATGTCCCTTCTTTTTATAAGAACCACAAATATTTCTTTAGGAGAACAATCAGCTTTTCCTGTAAACACTGTTTAATTTAGAATCTTGTTTGCCTAATTGCCTTCTGTAGTGACAAGGTAGAAGATGATATCACTGCCTTCGCCATGGAATAGCCAGTGGTTCAGAGAGGTTTAGGGCAACAAGACTGTAATTGTGGACTCCAGGCATTAAACTCCTACTGGATGGGAGTGGGCAAGAAAATATGTCTTCCACAAAATATTTCTGAGTTCAATGCCTTGCTGATAAGAGCGTATTATTTTTGGAAGCATTTTTTAGGAGCTGCTGCCCAGTAATATAATGTAGCTTTTACACACCACGTGCATTAGGAGAAAGAATGCTTCTTGCCTGTAATAAATCTAGGCAGCCTCGTCAGAGTAAAGATAGTAGCATCGAGTGTGTGTAGAGAGAAGGGGTGGGAGGGAGTGCTCCCCGGTCTCTTTCAGGCTCTCATGCCCACACCATCGTCATGAAGCCACAAAAGCTTTTAAATGCCCAGGTACCGACTTGAGAGGGAGAAGAGAGAAGACTGTATCTTTGAAGGGAGATAAGCAGTCCTACATGGGAATGAAGAGTAATTTGCAAAAGAGGCTGGAAAACCTAAAACAAATACTTACAACTGCCACCTTTTTCTAATTGTGGAAAGGGAATCCATGAACAATATGTAGACATTTACAGGCAATAAAGAAAGCAAAATTTCCTTTTTGCACGACTGCATCACAGAATAATGCTCCCTCCCAAAGATGTCCACATACATCTTTGGTTCCCAGAGCATGTGAATGCTACATGGCAAAGAGCAATTAAGGTTGTAGGCCCTGGCCAGGTAGCTTGGTTGGTTAGAGCATCATCATGATATGCCCAGACTGCAGGTTCAATCCTTGGCCATGACACACACAAGGATCAACCAATGAATGCATAAGTAAGTGGAACAACAACAACAAAAATTAAGGTTGCAGATGGAACTAAGGTTAACAATCAAGGGCCTTAAAATACTGAAATTACTCTGAATCATTAAGGTGGGCCCAGTGTAATCACCAGTCCTTACAATGGACGAGCTGGTGGACCTAGGAATCTAAGGCTCATGTTGTTTAATTTTCCCAAGGACACAGAGCTGCTGGGACTCAGGTCAGGCTCTCAAATAAAACCTGGGATTCTCTTGTATTCTCTCTCCTTTGACGATGTCTTGTTTTAAGTCCTATACCCAAAGCTGGGTGTAATTCTCCTAGCAGATTTTGGGTCTTTTCCCAAATACGCAGTAGAGATTCGTATTTCCAAATAAATATCAAAGGAGGAGCAGTCTATCCAAACTAAATGAAGCAGAGAAAAAAGGCAGAAATGGCGTCTGCAGAGGTCACGACCTGTGCTGGAGGCACTAACAAGGGCACAGGGCATTCCGTTTTCCTCCTGGGGGTTTGCATCCTGCTCCACTGAAGCAAACTCAGGCTACCCCTCTGCTCGCAGATCCAAGCTGATTATGAATACAATGCATGGCAGCATCTGTGGTTTGCACATTGTTGAACTAAAAGGCTCTAATGTGTTAGAGCAGAGGCCAAGCAACCCGTATCCATGGCAACTTCGTGTTTAGTTTCCAACGACAGTTGTGTAGAGTATTCAGTAAGATTCTTGTATTTGTCTAAATGGCACCCAATACATATTTCCCATACCTAACATTTTTGTCTTGGAAACAAAGGAAAAGGAGATTTGTGTGGGGAAGGAAGGCAGGGGAAGAATTCACCACAACGGGACTAACTTCAGGAAAGTTAATGTTTCATGTGTCAAGTGACAAAGAATTGAGGAAATTGTAATAGATGTGCATGAAGGAGTGAATGTGTGTGTGTGTGTGTGTGTGTGTGTGTGTGTGTGCGCGCACATGGTGTGGGGGACAGAATTAAAATACTGGGCCCTACTTTTATCATTAAAAAGTGATTTTAGTCCTGAGCGGTGTGGCTCAGGTGGCTGAGCATCATCCCACAAAGTGAAAGGTCACCGGTTTGATTCTCCTTCAGGACACATGCCTGGGTTGCAGGCTGGTCCCCAGTCAGAGTGCATGTGAGAAGCAACCAATCAATGTTTCTCTCCCTCTCTCTCGCCCACCCATCCCCTCTCTCTAAAAATAAATAAATAAAATCTTTAAAAAAAGGTGATTTTTAAAAATTGTGAAATCTGGTGTTTACCAACAAAGGTCTACTGTTATTTATTAAGTGCCTCTTCAAGCATCAGTCCAGGAACTTTGCAAACATCATCTCTAATCTGCACACACGGACACACACCAACAAATCCTACAAGAAATCTGTCATCATCTCCATTTTACACTGAGGGAAGTTGCACAGAAAATTTAAACTTATTGTTATAGATTTCATCTGTGAGAGATTTGAACTTAGGTCTATCTAATTTGATTTAAAAGTTGCTGCCTTTTCCATTGCTTCACATTCTAAAGGGATCAAGTAATATTAATTTTTAAAAACTCCCATCCTTCTTTGAATAAATGCTTCAATAATAAGATATTAGCCTGGCAAATAACAAATTTCAAATTCAAATCTGAGAATTTTTATCACTGCAATAAACAGAGTCTTGTCAAAAATTAAACAGATTCACATTTCACTAGAAAATAATTAAATGTGTGAATATCCTTCATTTGCATGTGATTTACATGTGTCCATTCTAGGTCAACAAGGGGTGGAAACTAGGATGTGAGATCTAGTCAGCAAGAAGCTGGAGACATGAAAATGTGAGTCTTCAAATTGTCCTGCGCAGAAAATTGAACAGAAGGAGCTACCTCTCTCCTCATACGCATCTAAAACCAAACTCACCTTTTGGAACTCGCTAGCATCACTGAATTGAATTACTGATTGCCTCTTAAGTCCATTAAACCAACTCAAATGCCTGCAACTTTCAATATGATATCAACTCTAACTACAGAAGAGCGAACCTTGTACTAAGATCAAATGAAAGTATAAACAGCCAGCTCCATAATATGAATTAGTTAAAGCAGCATAAGAAAGCAAACAGCTTCACTGAGGTGTACTTGATACATAATACACTGCACAGTTAAAGTGCACAACTTGAGAAGTTTTGACCTGAGTATACAGCTGTAAAACCATAACCACAATCAAGATAATGAACGTATTTACCTACCCCCAAAGTTTCCCATGCCCCTTTGAAATCCCTCCCTCCGATCTTTCCCTCAGATCTCTCCCTGCCCACCCAGCAAGACCCCCAGGCAGCCATTAGTATCAACATAAGTTAGTTTGCATCTTCTAGAATTGAAGGTGTGCTTCTAAATTCTCCTGGCACCGAGTGAGAGCACAGGAACCATACAGAGTCACCATAGCTATCTACTCCTACAAACACGAGTCCTTCCGAGCCCCACAGTGAAAGCCCATTCTGAACCTGTACTCTTATCAGCTCCTGTCTACCTAGGTCACGTGTGATGTTTGGCGACTTTGTTTCAGACAAACTATCCAGGTCTGGTCTTTCTCACCTGTCCCTGGGCTGTCTCAGCCTGCTGTCCACTTCCCTGCCTGCCGAAGAGACAGGGAGTCATCGTGCCTCCTGTCCACCACCTGTGTAGAGAGTGGGGCTGATTCTGTGAAATGCCCTAGAATACCAAGCTGTGCCTTGTGGGAATACAAACAGTTCTCAGTCTCATGTGAGCCTCAGAAATTTTTCAATCTATTGCTTTTCAGCAGTTCTTCCCCTAGCCTGTCATGCATGCACCTTTTAGTACTTAATCTAAGATCAGAGGAACACCACTGCGGAACTCAGGGGTGCTCTCTGTTTCTCTCTCTCTCCCCGCCACCCTCTCTGCAGCTCCCTCCTGTGTGTCCCTCAAATTTGGGCTGTCTCAGCCTTCCCAAATTCCAATCTATCACCAAAGCCACTGATCCTGTTTCAGATCCCCTTTCAAGGAGCAAACTGGGACGACCCCGAAGCCTCCCATATCTGCCCCACTCCTGTTCGGCACCACAGCCTCACACTGCCTGCTGTCCAGCGTTTGGAAATCAGTCATTCATTCCCTTTTTCCCATTACAGTTGTTTATAGCAGGAGAGAAATTTCTGATTCAGTTCACCTTTCAGAAGAGGAAACAGAAGACTCTAGGAGCTGGGTTTTAAACAGTCAATTAGACAAAGAAAGGCTTGTCATAGGACATAAGAGTTTAAACCAGTACCTTCCAAGCTTACAGCTGCCAGAAGCACCAAGACCAGCACCTCCAGGTACAAGAGTGACAGGCAATCACATCCATGATGAGGTAAATCCCTTCAGTGCAGCATCATTCAACCTGACTCCTTAAAGTTGAAAGCATTCCCTTTTGCTCGAGATAGAAAGCACTACCAGAACTGATCGTGTCATTTTGTTTTGCAGTAACTAATCTTAGGAAGTGAATTTGAAAAGACAATCTAGAGGAATTTATACAAAAAATTTTAATAGGTACCATCTGCATATGAAAACAGGCACATGCCATAAATTGTAGTGGCACACATTTTCACGAACTGAACATGCACATCCCCGGACCCCAGGTTAACCAAGAGCAGGTGATCGGCATCCCAGAAGCCCTCACTTATTATCCCCCCCAACCGTCTCTCTCCCCCACGATGGTACACATAATCCTGACTTCTAACACAGGTTAGTGTTCCATGTTTTTGTGTTTAATAAGTGAACTTGTAAGTATGTATTCTTTTGTGCTTGTGAGATTCATTTGCATTGTTGTGTGTATTTGTGGAGCCGTCATCCTCATTGCTGAGTAATTTTCCATTGCGACAATGCAACAGAAATCTATTAATCCTTCCCATTGTTGACGAACATTTAAGAGTCTCCAATGGAGAGTTATTCCAAGTACCCCTGCTGTGAACACTCTGTGCACGTCTTTCAGGGAACATCTGTATACATTTTTGCTGGGCATATACCTAGGAGTGGGAATTCTGGTCACAGGTTACGCATTTATTTAGCTGTAAGAGGTAATGCCACCCAGTTTTTCCAAGTCCACTTTTAAAAGCCATCTGGCTGTTTCGAACAACAAACACCTCTCGGCGTGTGTACCCTGGGATATAAGATATCCGTGTCAACAAACAAAACCAAATTTACATTTCCTCAGCTCAGACGCAGGTACAATTTCCTCAAATCATTTAAAGCCCACGACAGGACAAAAGTTAAATTACTGAAAATAAATTTAAAATCTAAAACGCTAGAGTTGAGGGTCATTCCATTTTTGTTTTGTAGCAACAAACTCCTTTTAATCTAAAACAGTTTCCTGCAAATCTTAACATATAAAACCTATAAAAGCCTGGCAGCTCCAGAGACAGCTCTTTGGAACCACAGGGCTTTGAAGAGCCCAGCTGAAAAACACCGCTATGCTCTGTCGCCTTTTGCTTTAGAATGAGGAAACTTATGTCCAAGGAGGGAAAAAAATGCCTTCACGGCGTCACGAAGCCAGGTGGTGAGAAAGCCAAGTCTTAGAATCCAACGTCCTCCTTGCCTCACCCTGCCACATGAGACCCTAATCTGACCTCAGACACTGCGAGAATCAGGTTCCTGCCCAATCCAGAACAGGTGTAAATAGATTTTAGGAGTCTCAGACCCTTCTGTTTGAGGAGAGAGAACAGAAAACTCTAGGCAATGGGTTTCAAAGAATTGGCTTTCAAATAACCAATTGGTTATTTTACCTCAACGTTGCTTGACGCACATAGAGCAGTATTTTCTTCTGCTGAGAAAATGAACCCGCCCCTCCCGTGAGAGGAAAGTCACGAAGGCTGCAGCAGCCAGATGCTAGTGCAAAGCAAAACATGCTTGCTGAACGTGAGTGCGGACAATTGGACAGAGAACGTGGACAAAATGTGTGACCTTCTAAAGTCTACTAGAGAATAAGCAATGTGTAAATACGTCCTGGCAGTGTATAAACCTAGTTCCAAGTAGCGGGAGAAAATTGAACTTTTGAATCTGACCCATTTTTTTTCAAAGTATTGGGAAAATGCAAGTTCAATTTAACCCAAGCAATTGACTTTAGGTCTGATTTCTAAAGAGCTAGAAATCTTGCACATCAAATGGGTCTTTTAAAATTTCACAAAGACTTCAATGGAGCTGAATTCAATTTTCCCCTGAAGAACATACGGACTTTCAAAAAGGCAAGGGAGGAGGTGGCTGGCAAAATATGTTTTCATTTTAACACATTTTTTTTGAGAAAACAAAAAATGATGGCTGGATTTGCCCTGGCCCATAATAATAACCATTTTTCCTATCACTGATCTATGACTACTAAAGGTTTTCTGGTTATTTTCTATGAAATAATAATTCCTTGTACTAATAGCACTTGAGCAGCTGCAGGAAATGGGCTGATGTTACAAGGCAAGTCTCAGAAAAAAATCAACAGGTCCTGGTAAATCATCTGAAATAAGGACTGTTTCCAAAGGTTATTCTAAATAAAGCACCAAGATGTCATTTCTAAACATAGATAGAGAATTTCAGTTTAACTAAGAAGGGTGGAGTCAGAGAAGGAGAAGGAAGAAGATAACAAAGAGAAAAAAAAGAAGCACCTAAAAATACACCCCGACTGGTGTGGCCCAGTGAGTGGAGTGTCATCCCACAGGCAGAAGGTGCCAGTGAGATTCCCAGTCAGGAGGCACGCACGGGTGGCCAGCTGGGTTCCTGACTGGGGCTGTGCGGGAGGCAACCGATTGTTTCCCTCCCACATCATTGCTTCTCTCCCTCTCTTTCTCTCTTGCTTCCCCTAAAAATAAATACAATTAAAAAATAAAAAATAATAATATTATACTAAATCAATGCGTTATTAAGTGGAAAAATAGCTCTTTAGATTCTGGTATCATAAATGTTCGGTTTGTTTACTGAACTCACAGTTTTTCCCAAAGTGTGTCGGCATGTTTTCACGGGAGCACAGATGTGTGAGGCAGTTACCAGCACACAGAGTGACCCAGCCCCCCAGGTAACCATAATTTTTCAAGCATATATTTGTCAGACAGTTTTTTAAATAATTCTTCCTATTTCTGCCATAGCCTTAGCACACACTGAGCCCAATCTCCTGGATGTTTTGGAGAGATGGATTGAATGGATTTAGATCAGGACCCTGCCCACAGGTAGCAACTAGGGCGATATGCACACCTGCACGGGGCTGCAAATTGGAGGTGACCAAGTGGGTTAATGTTGGGGAAGAAGGAAGGAGGAAGTCCTTCCGCCTGGACTGGGTTGAAGGGGCTGTGACCAGGGCTGCCCATTATGAAAGGGGCCTATCCTGTCTTCTCTGATCCAGCCCCCACCTTACTCTCTAGTCCAACCCCTCTTTCCAGCAGTGTCTTCCTACAGTTCCCTCCTACCCCAGGGGAATGCACTCAGGCAGAACCCCTTCCAGCTACCCGGATGCGCCCTGCTCTTTTGTGCGTCTGACTCTGCATATGTTCCCTCTCCCTGTTCCTTTGTCCCAGACCTGCTATTCCTTGTTCGCAGACATCACCTCTAGTGCTGTCCTAGACAAAATTAACCAATCCATGCTAATACTAACAAAAATGCTAGCCAATGGCCCTGGCTGGTGTGGCAAACTGAATTGAGTATTGGCCTGTGAACCAAAGGGTAATTGGTTCAATTCCCAGTCAGGGCACATGCCTGGGTTGCAGGCCAGGTGCCCAGTGAGGAGAGGTGGAGCAGATGGGAAACACCACACATTGATTTTTCTCCCCTCTCTTTCTCCCTCCCTTTCCCTCTGTCTAAAATGAATAAATAAAGTCTTGTAAAAAATGCTAGCCAATATTTACCATTAGAATTATATTCTAATAATTTTATTTAACCTAGAACAACCGACCCATGAGATAATTATTGTGATGATTCTCTTTTTACAGACAAGGGAAACTGAAGAAGGAAAAGGCAACTAGATTTATGAAGAGAAAGGATGACTGGCCCCCAACATGATATGAATTAGTCTTTCCACCATTATATCACCCTCTCTTTGATACTTTTCCATCCACCATGGTCTGAACACTTGTGTCTCCCCAGAACTGATATGTTGAATCCCAACCACCAAGGTAAAGACATTAGGAGATCAGGTCTTTGGGAGGTGATTAGGTTATGACAGAGCCGTAACCTAATGATTATAAATGGGATTAGTGCCCTTAAAGGACCCAGGAAACTCCTTTGCCCCTACCACCTTTTGAGGACATAGCAAGAAGACAGCCATCTAGGAAGAAAGACCTTACCAGACATTGAATCTGCTGGCATCATGAACTTGACTTTCTAGCCTCCAGAACCATGAGAAGTAAGTGTTATTTTTTAACCACCCAATTTGTGGTATTTTGTTATAGCAGCCCAAACAGACTAAGACACCATCATCAAGTACCACAATAAAACATAAATAGGTCAGGTGTGTCGATCAGAGTTTCTAGTCAAAGACAACTGAATCTACTTCAGTTAGTTCAGAGAGCATAAAGTCATTTCATCAAACATATCACACAGTTCAGACCATCTCTGAGATGCAAATTACCAGATTTATGCTATATGATGCAGGATAGATGAGGCGGGTAAAATGCATCTAGAAAAATCATTCAAGCTCACCATGGGACCACCCCTGAGGAACCACTGCCACTCTCCTGCATGTGTCACTGGCCGGACAAGATGCCAGAAATACCACCGGGACAGCCCGACCACTGGTCAGAAATGTTGGTTTCTCTGGCGTCCTGCCCTTCCCTTGGTTTATTTTCCCCTCCCCACCTGGGGGCCCCTCCACTGCCAGATCTGAGGTCATGTGCCTACATTGTAGCTACAAAGTAG
>PVIA01014727.1:0-25706 GCA_004024845.1 Tonatia bakeri | reverse complement strand
ACTTACCTAAGAAAAAGAAGATTAAAAATATGAACAGTAAAAAAAGTCATCAAATGGAGGGTTAGCAACAGGGAAGTAGGAGGAGGAGGGAGGGGGAAAAGATATAGAGAATAAGTAGCATAGACAGTAGGTAGAAAATAGACAGGGGGAGGGTAAGAATAGTATGGGACATGTAGACACTAAAGAACTTATGACACATAGACATGAACTAAAGGGGGGAATGTGGGTGGGAGGAGATGGGCAGGGTGGAGGGGAGTGAAGGGGGAAAATGGGCCAACTGTAATAGCATAATCAATAAAATAAAGAATAAAAAAGTAAAAAAAAAAGTAAAGACTCAGAAAACAATCTGTCATATATTGACTGGTAGATAGAATTTAGAATGCTTGAGAGAGACATACTGGGTTATTTAAAGATTATTGTTTTATTATCTTTGACTATGTAAAAGGCTTTCATAAGGAAACAATTAGACTTATAATCTGTCACATCAAAAGGAAATCTAGGTCACTGGGTAGAAATAGAAAGAAGATTCTAACAAGTAAAATTATTCAAAATGTATTAGGAAGCCACTTCCTGGGAAAAATAAAGGTAGAGGAACAGACTGACTTTTAAGGAACCATCCAAATTAAAGATGCTATGATCTTATTTTTTGCCAACTGGTATTTATTCCTGCAAATTAACAAATTAATATGAGGCAATATTTCCTAAAATGTATTCTGAAAAATATACTAATTCCAAGGGATACTAATGTGTATTATGAACAAGTATTCTCTAGTTAAAAAGCTTGAGAAGTACTGAATAACACAAATATAAACATTTTTTAAAAAGCTTAATTGTAGGACTTATCAGAAACTTTAATATTTTAATGTACATGATGAATCTCCAAAATTGCAACAGTTTTCAAAATTTGTTTAGTCACAAGCCACATTTATCACAATCTCCTGAGATTAGTGAATAGGGGAGATTCTTTGAAAATGCTACAAAAATTATGCATTAAGTAAATCTATAAAATTTACTTTCTGAAACAGTTGACTGGCAAACCATATTTAAATTTTTGATCTTTTCATTCATTTATTTACTCATTCATTCACTTATTCCCTCATTCAACAAACATTTACTAAGCATACATTATGCTCCAGGGATTATACTAAAAATTCAAATATTTTTGTCTTCATGGCATGCACAATTTGATGAGAAGGCAGGCTTGTAAGGCGATGTCAGTAGAGCATGAAATAGATTATAATGGATTTGAGTAACAGGTACAGGGGCGTAAAGAAACAGAGAACCAACTGCACATGGAAGCCAGGAAGTACCTCTCAGGGGAGCTTTTCCACTGCAACACAGAAGACGGCCCTATATCTGCTGCTTCTAAACACAGCTTTTTTACTTTTCTCTTTCATATATGCCTTTTAAAGCTTTAACAAGTTGTCTAGGCTCATGGCAAATCCCATGTCCTTCCTAGAGTCTGTCTACATGAGGCCTGTCCAGAGAACATCCAACCATCATTAATATAATCAGAACGGTTGGCACTACATCAATGTAACCTGGCAGCCAAGGAGAATGGACTGGAATGTGCGTGTGTGAACAAGTATAACTTCGCCGTACTAGTTAGTGGGAGCAGTAGACACTGTTGAGTGAGCCTGTGTACTTTGTAGCCTATAGCATTCAAAATGACTGAGTGAGTAGACCAATGAATCTGCATCAAATTTTGCATTAAGCTTGAACTTTCCTCTGCAGAAACTATTCAGGTGATCCAGAAAGCCATGGCTATGGGGAACTGGTGATCAGCAGCTTCGTCACGAGAGTGTACCTGCTCATACATCATATCTCGCGCAATTTTTGGTGAAACATCAAATCACCCAGGTGACTCAGCTCCTCTGCAGCCCAGATTTGGCAACCTGCAAATCTGGCTTTTACCAAAACTAAAATCACATTTGAAAGGAAATAGATTTCAGGCCATCAATGAGATTCAGGAAAATATGATGGGGCAGCTGATGGTGACTGGGAGAACTGTGTGAGGTCTCAAGATGCCTAGTTTGAAGGGGACTGAGGAGTCATTGTCTCACGTATAATGTTTCTTGTATCTCGTATCTTCTTCAATAAATGTCTCTATTTTTCATATTGCATGGCTGGATACCTTTTGAACAGATCATGTATTTTTAACTATACATGATTTTACCAATGTACTTTGTGCCAATTTTATACCAATCACTTTTCTCCACCATGTAGCCCAGCCCTCCTGCCCCCATGCATAATGACAGGAATGATCTGTGACCTACCTCGGTGTCCCTCCTAGGATACCCCAACAGTACATAGTGCTTTGCTCTCACTGAGCATTCAATAAACATACATCTAAATAGCAAATTAAAAACAAAAACAAAAACCCTACATGAACTCACTGGGGAAAAGGGAAACTACAGAAAAATTACCATAATAAATATTTGGCTTCATGACCGAAGCTCACACTACTCTACTGTCATCACACAACCTCCAGTGGTTAACACGGGCAGAACACTTTCTTGGATGTGACAGAGATTAGTCTGTACTTGAAAAATGGTTAAGTATGGCTCTTTTGTGGTTGCAACTACAGTGCCTTTCAAAAATGTTACAATAATTTAGTTATTTTTAACCAAAAAATCTATCTGCTACCATGTAAAATGGAAATATGCCAGTTATCCAGTTAAATATATCTTGGTATAGCACCCCACAGCATGACTCAGGCCCCATGATTGACAATTATCTAGAAGTGGTTACCAGCCCAGACTTTGGAATTAGACAAATATAGATATAAATCTTGGTTCTGCACATTCTAGCTGTGGGACCATGAAAAATTAGTTAGCTTTTCTAAATCCCTACTTTTCTAAATGCTGAATGGGCATAACAATCCCTACATGTTGAGGTTGTTGAAAGGATAAGTAGGAATGTTTATAAACCACTTACCATAATGCCTAGCATGTGGAATATGCTAGATAAATGGTAACTGTTATTATTGCTAGTTGGGAGAGATAACTGCTTTGTTCTGTGTAGACAGAACTTACTGTGTGAGGACAGCTGATATATCTAAGAGAGCTAATGCTGGAGAATGATAGAAAAAAGGAAGAAAACCTAGAAGGGGGCTACGGTTTGCAGTATAGCATGGCGTTAAAAACACAGATTCGGTCCTGAATCATCTATTAATTAGTTGTCTGACATGGGCAAGTTACTTAATGTCTCCACATCAGTTTCCACATCTACAAATAGAGATATCTATCTCATAAGGTACATCCTGTTGACAGCACTGAATTAGATGAGATAATTCATCTGAAGGTCTCAGCAGAATCAGAAACATGACTATACTTAACAAGTATTAGCTGTTAACGGAAGATTTGAGGAGCAAGACAATCTCAAGGATAAAATGCCTGGATTGAATCCCATGGATCATATGCCTTTTCACATCATCCTTTAAAAATCACACATAAAAAAATCATCCCAATGCAAAGAATGGACTATTTCAAAATGCAATTAAAAACTGTTATGCCATTCACTACCTGGAGACCAGGCAAGTCATGGGGGAGTGAGAGAATAAGGTGAAGGAAAGGCAATCTTTGGGCCTTACGAAGTATCACCGGGAGCTTTATTCTCCTCTGCTTGGGATAAGAATCCCTGCAGCCACATATTCCAAAGATTCTAATATTTTCTGAGACTCCACTGTGCCTTTATATTTTAATGCCCTGACATCTGGAATCCTAAAAGTCTAATGTTTAACCATAAATATCTGCTGAGATTAAAGAGCTATATACCAAGTTTCAATCTTTGGGGCCTGTAATTGCTTGGGAAAAGAGAATGGTATTTCCCCCTCTAGCTAGAAGAAAAAGACCGCTCTGCAAGCACAGATATTTGCAGACAAATTTTCTGACAACCGTTTCCTCTCTCCATTCTGTCCTCTCATTTCTCCCTCCCTTCTCCCATTTTATAATACCCTCTTGCTGTCATTCCGAGGACAAATGGGAAGAAAGAGAAGACTAGAAAACTTAAAGAAAGGACACATTTCAAGTTCTAGCAACAGAGTTGAGAAAATGCTAGCCACTCTCTCTAACGCCACTGAGCCTGCATCTCCACATTACTTGCGCTTTCCCATTACTCAGTTAGAAACCACTTCATCACTCTGTGAGCTGACAGTCAAATGCCAGCTTTATTTTCTTTTTTATCTACCTAATCTTTTATTTTTGATTTGAAGCCAGTCACTTTTAAGGTCTCCACAATGGTTTATAACTTACTTTCTCCATAGGTGTCTAAGAAGTAACAAAATTTGAAAAATGTTTCTTACCCTCTCATGGTAAAGAATGAGAAACTCTCACCTTCCCTGGGGGAGAATTTGGTCAGAAATCCTGATCAGAGCATAGCACTTTTCTGGGAATAATGTCAAGAAAAGTGTGGGAAAAGCTTATCATGAATTCAGGGTTTTAATATAATGATTCAACATAGAACTTTAAAAATAAACTTAGCATTGTACCCATTTTTACCCAGTAATGTATTATAAAAGTGACATTTCTGAGGTCACTCAACTCACTTCAATACAGGAAAAATATCTATATTTTTTAAAAGTTTGATATATTCTTATGTTTGAAGACTTAATTCAGATTGTAAATACTTCTGTATTTTTTTTAATGAGTGTTATTTTCCCTTTCAGAAATAGATCCAGTGTGTATGTAAGCAAGTGTGTTTATGTCTGTTGGTATTTGGCACAGAATGCTATTCTTGATTTTTCATGAGAAATTGAAACTGCTCACTTTTCAAGTTAAAAGTATTAATTGTCGCCCTGGCTTGGGTAGCTCAGTGGATTGAGCGCGGGCTGCGAACCAGGCATCGCAGGTTCGATTCCCAGTCAGGGCACATGCCTAGGTTGCAGGCCATGTCCCCCAGCAACTGCACATTGATATTTCTCTCTCTCTCTTTCCCTCTCCCTTCCCTCTCTAAAAATAAATAAATAAAATCTTATAAAAAAAAGTATTAATTGTTTTCTTCACATCCTGTCTACTCGCTTCAAAGGAAGCATACAACTCGACAGCAGTGATTCACCAACCTTAGCACAGCAGGATCACTTAGGGAGGCTGTGTGTGTGCGTGTGTGTGTTTAAGCACAAAGGCTCTGGCCTCATAAACACCTATTGACTCAAAATCCTCTCAACATAAAATGAATGTTTAATGTCCTAGATGATTCGGATGATAAACCAGCTTTGGAGCCACTTTCCTAAGTATATCACAGGCATCCCCTAAACTGGAGAAGTTTTGGCAGGAGAACAGGGGTTTTTTGTTTTGTTTTGTTTGTTTTAAACTTTCCAGTCCTTTGAGGACCAATAGTTTTAGAAATACAGTATAACTTACCAGACAATTAGACATACAAAATAAAAGCCCAAGTTTTATTTATTAGATTCAACAGACCTAAAATTACTCTGTCAGATTGTTATGTTTCTAAATGATAAATTTCTGTAATTATCTCACTGTGGAAAGTTCGTGGGCCAGCACAGAATGACTCATGAAGGAGTGCGTTTCTTGGGCCTCCCTAACTTCAGCTTCCTAATTGCACTGCCTGCTCCCAGCTTTGCTCCCACCAATTATCTGTTCACTCTGTAGCAGCTTATATGATCTTTTCAGAGAGTGAATAAAATCCTATCACCACCTTTTTTAAAACCCTCCAACATCATCTTATTAAATTAGCCTGGCCTACAAAGAAGATGGCTCTTGGCTAGCTCCAACTATCCCCCTTCCATTCACTACGTACCAATGGTGCTGACTTCCTTTCCACCCACCCCTCAGACACATTGAGGCCGCTCATGTATTAGGACCACTGCTCTGGCTGGTCCTTCTCCCTAAAGGCTCTTCCCTCTGCTCAGAGCAGTGTGACTCCTCGCTCCTCGTTCAGGTCTCATTGGAAATGTAAGTAACTCAAATAGCAGCTTTCTTACACACATGTGTACACACAAACACACACCCCTCAAACTACCTCTCTAGCCCAAAACCCTATTTCACTTTTAATAGCTCTCATCTCTAGTGGAATATTTTTACTTATTTGTTCATGTATTTCCACTGGAACATACGTTTGATAAAAGCAGGAACATTATCTTTTTCACAACTATACTCCTATCCTTAAGAAGGTGCTGGTAGAGTGGAGAGTAGGTGGTCGAAATGCATGCTCCAAATGAATGGAAATGCCAGTTTCAGTGCTTAGTCCACTAAAGGTGCTCAGTGCATACCAGCTTCCTCTTCATCCCCCTCAACTGTCTTCATCACATCAGAGAAATTGTAAACTGCCACTGAAACTAAAGCTCTGATTTTTTTCAGTCCTCTCTGAACAACTCCAGTGCTCCACATGGAGGAACTGGTCTGAGAGGTGATGCCATGAACTTGGTATCCCACACAATCAGGAAGTAAGTAAGAAACGAAGTGGGAAGCTTTGATATCTATGTAGTCTTGCTTAAATGGGATGTTCATTTCAAGACCATTTTTCTACACAATTTTGGATTTTCAGATTATCAAATACTTCTGTAATCAAAATAAATTCTTTCCAGAATAAAATGCAAATAGTTCTTAGAGGATCTTCTTCTAGGGATTAGTTGCTTTGTACTCTATTGTCACACATGCTTCAAAGTTGGCTGCAAATGCAAACTTACAGATAAGTACAAAACAAAATTAACAGTTCACTTTTCCCCTGGCTACACACTGCATGGCACGGATAAAAAACCCACTGGCACAGGATTTTTCATAGCTGATCCACAAGGATAATTTTTGTTCCTAATGCTGGAGTAGATGACAATATGTGGGCATCTATAGATATGTGTCTGTGTGGATAGTTTTGCATGTGAACTTCTATGTGCAAATAAAATCTGTGGGGGTTTTTTTTCAAGTTAAAACTAGACAATAGATTCCAAACTCTCAATAAAATCGAGAAAGGACATAAGGGTGTGTCAGACTTAATGTCATTTGGAATAAATGTGGGGGTTGGTTCCAGTAGTCTCCATTTTCATCTTTGCTGCACTGTCCTCATTGCTTTATAGAAGATCGTAGATTCTTGTTTGAAGACAGAAAATATAAAATAGACATTCATTCTCCCAAGATTAAATTTGTACTTTTCTCATCCACCAGATTGTGAACAGGAACTGGAAAGCAGCATAGAAGAGAATGGTTTAATAAATATTCAGACTTGAATTTGGGAAGGAGGGGTCTGTTCATATTTGGAAGTTGAAACACTACAGTTCTGTTAGCACCCAGAAGGCACCATTTACTATGTGCTGTCTCTTTCATTGCGAGAGGACACAGATTATATTCTTAGTTCAGTAAATCGCAGATTCTACTATGGGAATTCTTGAGGTTGGTACCTATAGTAACTTCATTTAAAATGTTATAAAGCTTTAAGACATCAGAAATTTAAGACAGGCAGCTATACCTCCCTATATATATTCAACCGCTCACACACATGCTCCTGCTCATCCACACACTAATAGTAAATGGTATATAACCATATAATACCTACTGGAGTTTGGTCATCATTGAATCAGGTTTCAGGTCCAAGACAGAGAGGGAAGAAAATAAAATATACAGCATTGCAACCAGAGCAAGAAAATGTTTGTGCCTAAATAGTGTGTTTATGCCACAAGGTAAACAACCACCTAAAAGTTCATCAGAAGAACATTAGTATTAACACATGGAGGATCTGACAGACATTTTAGAGCTCCTGTTTGTAATAGACATTTCAGACCAACACCATATGTTTTTGGCACTTGCCTCCACAAACAAAAGATTGCTACTACAAAAACCCATGGCTCCCTTCTAAGAAAGGGTTTTCTCTCGCCATGGGAAAGAGCACAGTTGGCCCATGTTTAGGAAAAGCCAAAGGGCTAGAAAGGCAATGTCCTCAACAGCATCTCTCAGCAAGAGATGAATAGGGATTTGATAATAATACCTCTTCTTGGCTTAGCTGGGATAATTTTGGGTCATGTTCCACGGTCTCCTGGAGTTCCCCACTTGAGCTCCACATACCTGAACTCCAGCTGTCCACAGTGATGACCAGTCTGGTGACACACCCTTTCGTGGCCTCATTGCTTTCTCTGTCTCATTTTCCCCCCTTCTCTACTTTTCTGAGTTCACCCTCCACATAAACTACCTGGATTCTAAGCCTTGTGTCAGAGTCTGTTTCTGGAGCAACCCAAATTAAGATACTATGTTTAGTTCTTATTCTTATTTGAAATGTATTTTTCATTAAATATTCTGTAATATATACCCCTTGATATTGATTTCACAGAAATGGGGTCCTAAACAAAACCCACTATCCTCAATAGCAGAACACTTGTAACAGTGGGATGATTCTTAAAACAAATAGAACAACTAACTACAGAAAGCCATTTGAATAGAGTTAGTGGTAAATGGGAGACTAGCTGCCTATCATTTTTTAAAAATTTACTATTCTGCATCTATTTTCTCATATAGGCATTTCTATGGATTTCATTCTTCTGTGTAAAAAAATATTTACTGGTTATAGTCACCA
The DNA here is from genome assembly GCA_004024845.1 of Tonatia bakeri. Lineage (NCBI taxonomy): Eukaryota > Metazoa > Chordata > Mammalia > Chiroptera > Phyllostomidae > Tonatia > Tonatia bakeri. The sequence goes on along the minus strand of PVIA01014727.1, from coordinate 17,189 downwards.
TATCAAAATGAGTATTTACTCAGCATGTCTCATGCACTCAGACTTTTGGAAACCTATACTGTAATCCCCACAGTTTGTCACTCTGTTACAAAGATAAGCCTTCAACCTATGAAAAAAATTGAGAGGAATATTAAAAAAGTGTTGAAGCATGAAATTTTATGGTGATTAAAAGACTTATGTAAAACTTCTCTAAATGACAAATGCTCTAAAGGAGTAGTAGTTCAAACGGAAGAAAGGTGAAAACAATAAAGAGATACCCGGCATCTTCCTGGTTCTAGGATTCTGTGTCATGGATTAACTCTTAAACCAATGACCTGAAGGCTTCAATTTCTTCTCTATGTTTTTGAATGGTTGGCAGAAAACAGCATCAATAGTCTCCTCAGTTATCAATAATGCATTCACTTGATCAGTTCATCAGCTAATATTTGTTGCTCATTCCCCAAGTATATAACAATGAATGAGCCAAAATCTTTGCCCTCATCACACTTGTACTCTAAAATAGCCAGCAGTAAATCAACAAGTAAGTACGTTTATAATATAATTCAAAGTAGTGGAACTGTGACAAAAATAAGCAAGCATAGTAAAGCATAATGCAGGACTGTTTATTTTAGATAGGATGGTCAGAGACAGCTTTTCTGAGGAGTTAGCATTTGAACAGAAGGAGCTGCCTCTGCAAAGAAGTGAGAACAGGATATTTCTGGCAGAAGAAATATCTCCAATGTAAAGGCCCTCAGGTAGGGATAAGTTTATCATGTTAAAGAAAAATAAGACAATGATGAGTAAATAAAAGGGGTGTTATGTAATATGAAGTGAGAGATGAGCAGGAACCAGATACTACACAGCTTGTAGTTTGGATTTCATGCTGCAGCAGTGGGTGCAGCTAGAAAGCCATTGGAAAGTTAAAAAGATCATTCTGGCTATCATTGAAAAAATAGACTATAGGGTACAGGAGCATTAAGGAAAAAAAAAACAAAAAACAGAAGACTATTCCCTTGTCAGGTGGGAGATAATGATGGTTAGAGGGTGAAGAATTTAGGTTAAAAGAAGAAAATGATTATTTCTAGATATTTTACTTAAATAACCTCATAAATGTTGGTACCAATTACTGAAGTAGAGTCAGGTAGGGAAGAAGCAAGTTATAGATGGGGGCAGAGATGAGGAATCCCATGGGGGCATGTTAAGTCTGAAATGCCACTTCCCAATGGAATGAGCTGAATATACCAGACCAAAGCTCAGGGTCAAGTCTGGGCTGGAGATATAAACTGGAAGTTGGCAGCATTAAATGGTATTTTAACCTTAGACTTGGGAGCAAGACTAGGAAGAGAAAAGCAGATCTGAGGACATAGTCCTAGAACATTCACACAAAGAAAACTTAAAAAAGGAAAGAAAGACTAGGGGAGAAGTCTGAAGAATGAACCATTGAAATAGGAAAAAAACAGGGCAAATTCTTGAGATTTACCTGCAGCGGCTTCTACCTGAACTCAAACAAAAACTCAGAGTGTCATTGTTTGTAGAAGTAAGAGGACAATAATCTACCTGAGGTTCAGCTACAAAAACTGATAGCTAAACTGGTTGTTTATATAAGCAAGAAGAAGAAGGAATTTTTATCACAGCTCCCTCCTAGCCTCCCAGCATCAATTAGAAAATGAACTGGAAGGCAGACAGCAAGCCAGCTACTCCACCAGCCTCTCCAGATTGAGAGTCCATAGGTCCTGATGGAAGAGAAAGGTAGAGTCAGAAAACAGAGGAGCTGGCTCTATGGCTGACACTGTAAAACACTTAGCACTAATGCTGCTTCAGGCCCAGTGCCCAAGCTGCTGAGAGCATTTTTCTCCTCACCTGTGCACAGAACTAGTGTTGAGAATCTGTACCTTTGACACAGGCACAGAAATCTCAAGGAGGCCCCAACAGTGATCACATTTCTTAATCATTCAACATTCCGGTGATGCAGGTGAGTTGAACAACGCATTAGCATGGACTCCAACTCTGGAATTTAGTTGTTTTCCAGGATATTTTGTTCTCACTAGACAACACAGCCAAACCAGCTCCTTCACGTACATGCTCCATCTACTGGAGGCATCCAGTGCAGTTATAACCAACCTGTGTTGAAGAAAGATCCAGTCCATTCTGCCTCAGTTTTAGGAAATACAGAAACTGGTGGAGGTAGACCCAGGGCTCTCCCATCCAGATCCTTAAAGAGATATTTTCTTGGACTTTCACAGTCTGATTCAGGGCAGCCCAGTGTCCCTAAATTTTTCCTGTAGAGATAGACAGAAAGCAACTCTCATTGCATGATAAACAACAAAAAAGAAAACATATTGGTATTGCTGATCTGATGAAAAATAAATTCAACAGGATTCTATTATTAATAATGTGCTACATACTTGTAGATATTAAATAAAACTCTATAGGAAATGTTATTTTCCTGTTATAGGGTCAAGAAGAAAGACATTATTGTTACCTGAATACTCTGGATATATAATCTTTACATAGATTGCTAAATTTCTAAGTGGTAAGATGCAATAAAGTGCTCCTAATGTCTACTGAAAATAATGTAATCATTTCTTTATGGAACTTTGGAGCCTTGCAGTATTTTAAAATTATCATTATAAATATCTATTATATTTGTTCTATATGCAAACAAGGTGAAAATAGATATTCTCATTTAACAAATATCTATTGAAAACCTACTATTTACAGGTTGGGGAGTGCAGTGATGAAAAATATAGACATGTTTCCTATAGTTTTAGAATATAGAGTCAGGTGGGATATATAAACAAATAATAGGCTATTATAACACTGAATTATGGAAAATTATGGATTTATGCTCCAATGCATTTAGGTATCATTAGTAATAATATTAAATATTTATTGTATGCCAACCATGTGTTAAGTATTAATAGTACAAAGAATCATTTAGCTTTATAACTATTTCACTCCATAGGTAATAGATGAACATAAGGAAAATTGGACAGTAGAAGAAAGAGAGTAGGATAACCCAAACTGCATACTTAATAAAGTTTAGGTACAAAAAGTGACTTAGGAATGAGTGTCTTAAAGATACAGATTTTGGGCCAAAAACATTAACTTTCCAACTGGGGTCATTTTTCTTCATTCATTTCTTGTGACTAAAGCAGTTTTCCCCAATGTTGTGAGGAAGAAAATGTAACCCATTTTCCTTGCTCCTTATTTTTCCACTCCTTTCTACAACAAAAATAATGCTGTACCTAGTGTTTAGATTCTTGAATAAGACTCTCAGATCCTATGTTCAAGAATAGTAGTTACACCTGGTCTGAGCATCAACATCTGTTTAAGCCACATGGATCAGTTCAGAGATTCCTGACATGGTCTACTTCTCCCCATGAGTCCCTGCACAAGGGCTCCTAAGCTCCCTTCTGAAGACTAGTGACACTATACTCTATAGAATATTCAAAAATTAAGCTAAAATTTTTCCAGTGATTGAAAACATTCTAGAGAACTATCTCTAGTAAAGACAATATGATAAAAGAATATCAGTAAAAATTGCACTGCATCATTTCTGCTCCTTTTGTTAGCCAAAGAAAGTCACATAGCAGAGCCCAGATTTAAGAGAGAGAAATAGCCTCAGCCTCTTAGTGAGAGTGATCACAAAAATCATATCACAAAGCATACGAACATATAAGTAAAGAATGGGGGGCATTCAATTAATCTAACCTATCTTTCCAGAAGCATTTATTTTAATTTCCACTGATGATTTTATTCTTTTTAAAACACATTTAAGGATTTGAAGAATTTCCAAATACTTCATAGAAGTGGCTTAGTATAAATGCTTAAACTGGTACCTGGTTTGTAAAGGAGAGAAGTAGAACTTGTTTTTATCTTTGATCTTTAGCATTCTGGTCCTCTCTGCTGTAATGGGATGAAGGATTCCAGTGTCCTCTGCATTGGGCAGAATGCAGACATCCAGGTCACCATTATAGCAGCTCTTCACAAAACTAGAAAAGGTGACATCTGAAAAAAAAAATTTAAGATATTATCACACTATATCATGTAAACTACCAACCACAAATATAGACTACACAACTAAAATATTTTTGCTACTATATGTCCAAGAGTTTACATAAACCTTGACTTAACTATGTGTAATTCTTCAAGACATGACTTACTATTTGCAAAATACAAGAAAGAGTATTTCAACATATTAATATCTTAAGATCAATATCTTTTATGATAGGTTTGATCAAAACCATAGGGAGTAACTAAAATATCACAAAAGAGATCTAATAGAAGATTACTGCATAGGTAGTGGTATGACTTTGATTTTATTCCTGGCTGCCAACTAGCAAACAACCTTGGTTAGACACAATTTCTGTATCCATGTTTCTTCCTTGTATAACAGGAAAAATAACACCCAACTAAGAGAAATTTTATGTAATCAAATGAAATGCTATAAAAACTCTTCAACATGTATAAAGCAGTAATCTATTAAAGGAATACTCATTGACATTATAAACTATCATTGTGGTTATCAATATCTGGTAGGTGGTCAATTGTACAAGTGCTAGACTACACTATACACTTTTGTTGATATAATTTTAGAATGCTATTAAAATTCTATACACAGATGTGTGAAATTACATTGGTTGGATAAGCCCAAGCATCCTACCTTGAAGTTTCATGATTCCTGAAATTGAATGACCATTTCTCACTTTGTGCCATGGTTCCTCAGGCCACCGATTTGGTTCTGAGGTGAAGACAGGCCACAGAATGCCAACTCGACCCCCTCTTGGGTTGGAAGGAGCTCGGTCTGCTAATGTCAAGTTGTCAGAGGAAGGCTTAACCCTGTCCTGAATGCAGTCAAAAGAGGAGCTAGTGGCTACAATGACTGAATTCCTAAGCACGATCTGCACATTCTCGATGGAATGCTGTGAAATAGAAGACACGTAGACTGTTACCAGAAGACCAATAGTGTTGTCCACCAGGGTGATGTTCTCTATCTCCACGCTGTTCTCCACATGTAGCATGGCACCATAGTCAAAGTTCCTGAAGGCCAAAAAGCCGGAGACACTAGTACAGTTTCCAGGTCCGCTTCCCTTATAGAGATGAAGACCATGAAGACTTGAGTGGACCACATTGTCAGACCAAAGAGCTTCAAGAGAGGAACACCTCTGACCTTGGATGTGAAAGCCAAGTCTCTCTGATCCTGCCACAACATTACCATGGAGGCTGATGTCCTTTGCCTTGTTCACTTTGATTCCTGCCACCCAAACGGTGGAGCACACTGACTGTGTTGTCAGAACCACAAGGTTATTAGAGACGGAATAGGCCTGACCCTCCAAATCAATGCCATGGCCAACAGTGCTAAACACTATATTGTCATTTAAAGTGATCCCATGACTGGCAACTGCATGAATGCCCCCACCGCAGCTTTGATGCAGAGTAGAAGATATTATCCAGGATCCTGATGACACATTAGTGAATTCAATGGATGAAAATGATGGTGACCCAAAGTTCTGAATTTCTACATTTAAAAGTTGAAGGATTCCTGTAAACAAAATGCATATCATCAGGTGCTTTTTTCTTCCCCACAAAAGGCAGACAGATGGTCCATTTATTGGCACCAGAATATGCAAATTTTTCATTAAAGTGTAATCTTTTATTCTTAGCATTAGCACAATATTTCATGCCAGTGAGTCTAACAAAATATGAATTTTTTTTAAATATGAATTTTTAATATACGACATTAATGCCTAGAAAAGTTTCATGTGAGATCTGAAGAGTCTGGGGACAGGATGGGGAAAGAGAAAGCCAGAGAAAGCAGATGGGCACTGGAGATGGGTACGCCAAGCTTCATACCCCATGCATCTGCCTGCAGGGCTGGATCAAGGACCTGGGCCAGAATGAAGGGACTGTGGATTCCTGGGCACTCACCTCAAAGTCCCACCTCCCTCCTTGTTTCTCAGTGACCCCATGTGAAAAGGTCAGAGCCACCCACAAAGATATTGTATGAAAAAGATAACAGCCAACTCCATAAAACATTTTAAACATTTCTTAAGAGTATGACATAAGTGAAAAGGTTGACATTCAATACATGCTTCTTGACTAAGACATGATACAGGAAATAATACATTTATAAAATTATTTTAAGATTCTATAAAATTGTGCATTTTGTCTTAGCCACACTATATTTTCTTTTTCATAATAATTAGATATTTGGCATCTTTTATATCAGGAGAGGTTACTGAATTATTTAGTCTTACTGACAATTTTATTTGGACTATTTTAACTAAATATTATTAAAACAGTATAAAGTAAATCTATGGATTGATTTTAAAATATCATGAGCACTAACATGTCAGTGTATACTCTTGGTAAAATAGATAGTAACATGATTATCAGACAAACTGAGGTAAACTTGAAACTATAACATGTAACTGTCATATAGCACTCATCATGTACCAGGCACTGTTCTATTACATATACACAAGGGTGGGCAAAAGTAGACTGACACTTTTTCATATGGAAAATCCAAAATTCATAAATAATAATATAAAATTAAACTCTGTTTCATGTATTCACAATTGTAAACCTACTTCTGTCAAATTACATATATGTATAAGTTATATATATAACAAATTACATATATATATGTTTTCTGACATCAGACAAAACATGCTACAGGAAAATAATAATAAAAATTCAGGAAAAGATAAAATTCAAGTAGTCATTAAATCATCTATAGTTTCAAAGCAGAGGAAACTTTACAATTTATATGTTTATTATACTTGTATGTATTTCTATACACCCTAGGCATATCACAATTTATATATATGTGGCACATAATATATAACATATAAGGATATAACCTCTTTAAATTTTCACAAAAATGCTCTGAGGTAAGTACAGCCATTATCCCAGTTTTATAGATAAGAAAACTGAGAGAGGGAAGGGTAAGTAATACACTAGGACTTGAATATAGGCATAGATGAAGAGACTATACTATTAACTCCATACAAGCACACAGGGAAGAGTGGGGGACATGGTAGAATCAAAAGAGGAACTTTACATCGAGTCAGGTGACTGGGCTGTAGCTACATGCCAATATTAGTCATATGCCCTTAGCTAGGTTAGCCGGCGTCCTGGTCCCTCACTTTAAAAAATACATATTTTAAATGGTACTGCCAAAGGTAAACTAAGAAGTTATTTCTCTCATTAAAATTGGAGGGACCCATAGTGTTTTAGTAATAGTATTTAAAGGTCAGAGGTAGTCTAGCCTAAACTCTCCACCTTCCCCACTGCCTTTCATAGACAAGAGACTAGAACCCTTGCAGACCAGCTGCCATGAAGAACCAAGGCCTCGTGAGTAAGAGAGATGAAGTGTCTTCCTTCATGTTAGACAGACAGTAGGATTCCAATACACCTAAATTCTCACATGGCACTGACTGAGAACACACTGCCAGATGGGAATGGACATAGTCAAGGAGTGATAAAACACCCAAAAGCGATTTGCCTGGTGCTATCGCTTTTGATGTCATGTAGTGTCCCTCACCAGTAGCGCAGAGCTGAAAGGGCTGTCAGACCTGTCTCCACAGAGATTTGGTGCGAAGGATATCAGAGGCAGTGTGAGTCCACACACAACTGCCTCTATTTGCAGATGGGAAGGTGGCTAAAGAATCCCAGTCAAAAAAAGGAAAAATTTATTTCTCAATCAAAAATTATCAATATTATTTTAATTAGTCTTTTTAATTTCATATTTGCAGTTATAATTGATAATTTTATATAAGACTGAAAACTAATAGTACATACATAAAATGTCTTATGCATTTAGAGAATCAAGCTATGATTCTGTTCATGACTATTTTCCTATTTTTTTCTTTTGAAAATCATAATTCTGAGGACAAGTTGCTGAATATGACTGGTCAGAAAGAGGAAACCGACAAAGATCTCCAATTTAAAAGCAAGACCAGTAAGTTCTGGTCTGCTTTTCTGCCCTATAACCATGGAACATCCGTAGATGGCACCCTTGACCTACACCTGAAGATCTTACCAAATCCAGGCTCTGCAGGATGTTACAGAAAAATGGAAAGGTTCATTTTTAAAAAAAAACATGTATTTAACACATTTATTCCTGATAAAAATCTATGAAGAAGGTTCCATCATTATTGTCATTTTATAGTTGATGAGAGTGAGACCCAGAAGGATTTAGTAATTTGTCTTAAGTCACATAGTTAATCACAAGTCAGGATTCAAATCTGAACAGTTTGGCTCGAGAACCTATACATTTAGTCACTTCAAAAACCTTGTTTTCCTGAAAATGAAACTGAGGCTTTGAGAGGTTAAGAAACTTGTTCACAATCACACACCTAACAAGCAGTAGAGCTAAAATTTGATCACAATCAGCTGCATTTCACAGCCTCCTCGCCATCAGTACTGCTGAGGAGGCCAAACCCAGGACTTTTGGACAGCCAGCTCAGAGCCAAGGGCAAGAGGGAAACAACTGCAGGTTTACAAATAGACTTAAACTTAGGACTGCTGATTCATTCTACTTTTGCTTCTTTGTAGTATAACAATAAGAGGGTTTAGGTTTGAGTGTGAGTTTGCCTATTTCACTTTCTATAAGTTACTAAACCTCTTCAAATCTCTCATCCTCAATTCTAAAAGAAAGATTAGTGTTTTGTGGAGATTAAAACACTTAGACAATATCTGGCACAAAGTAAGAGATTAATAAATGATTATTAGTGCCCTGACCAGTGTGGCTCAGTTGGTTGGAGCATCATCCTGTAATTGAAAGGTTGTAAGTTCAATTCCCGGTCAGGGCACATACCTAGGTTGTGGGTTCCATCCCCAGTCTGGGCCCATATGGGAGGTAACCAACTGATGCTTCTCTCTTGCATCAATGTTTCTCTCTCTCCCTTCCAGTCTCTCTAAAATCAACGGAAAAAAATGTCCTCAGCCGAGGAGAAAAAAATTAAATAGATTATTAATGATTATCATTGTAGGTCATTGTCAAAAAAAACTCTGACTTGTAAATAAACTGAATCTTACAGCTCTATGTAAATAATCTTTTAAAAGATGTCAGAGCAAATCTCACATTAAAATTTGCGTAGAGAATTCTATATCTGATAGGTTAATACATTCTTGGGCCAAAACATCATAAGACATTCTGTAGTCCCTGAAATGCAAAGGTTCTTAATACAATGTTGGAACCTGGATTGGATTCTGAGACAGTAAAAGGACACAAGTAGAAAAGCTGGGTGAATCTAAATAATGTCTGGAGTTTAGTTAACAGTAGCACCAATGTTAATTTTTTTGGTTTTGGCAAATGTACCAGAGTTATTTCAGATAATGTCAGTAGGAGAAACTGGATGAAGGGTATACAGAGACTCTCCATACTACCTTTGCAATTTTTCTGTAAATACAAAATGTTTACAAAATTAAAAGTTTTTAACAAGGGCTTCAGAATCAGGATCAGCCCTGGCTGGTGTGGTTCAGTGGACTGAGTGCTAGCCTGTGAACCAAAGGGTCATTGATTTGACCCCCAGTCAGGGCTCGTGTGTGGGTTGTGGACCAGGCCCCCAGCAGGGCATGTATGAGAGGTAACCACTCATTGATGCTTCTCTCCTTCTCTTTCTCTCTCCCTTCTGCTCTCTCAACAGAAAAAAAAAAAAAGAATCAGGATCAAATTTGAATGTTCCTTCTGCCATTTTCTAACTGGATGGCTTTTATTACTCTTCATTTATTTTATTCATTGGCATTTACTGAGCACCTAATATACATATAGTAGTGACCATAGTAGGAAAACCCAACCTTATCCTCAGGAGTTTACAGGCTAATGACAGAGTCCTACAAGCTCATGACGGAACTGTACAAATTAGCAGGCAATTTTATTATAGATTCTGTTTCCTTGTCAATAAAAATGACTCTCTCACAGGGATGGTAGGACGAACTGAGATGAAATGGGCATGGAAACCAGCATAGTTCCTGGCTGAGAAGAGGCATTTAGTATAGGTTCTCTCCTTTCCCCTGGGAAAGATTTAGAAAACCCTGCATTGATCCGCAATGTCAGAGGTACAGGTCCAAGTCAATCTTTCTGAGGACTCATGCCTGGCTTCGTGCTCTACTGTCAGAATTGGTCATGGGTCCTGTGCCTGTGACCGTGCTACAGCTGGGCCAGCAGTTTAGGCTGAAAGAGGCCCTGCCTTGCTCTCCCTTCCTGATTCTCCATGTTCATCAGCTTCAGGACAGTTTCATTTCTGGAAGACCAGGGCTCAGCCTTTGTCTCAGTCTTCTTGAGCAGAATTTCTCATCTCAACACTATGGACATTTGGGCCAGATAATCCTTTCTTCTGGGGAGCCTGTCTTATACACATTGTAGATTAGTTAGCATTTACACTTACCCACTAGGTGCCAGAATGCCCCCTCCCCCACCAAAACTGTGCCAAGCAGAAATATCTTCAGGTATCCTTTGGCAGGGGTGCGGTACAGAGAAGCAAAATCACTTCTGTTGAGAAGTGAGGGAGTGACAGCTCATGGAGTGAAAACTTGTTCTATAGACCAGAAATCCAGAACTTTTGATTTGAGGTCTAAAGATTGCCCTTTATCACCCTGATGAAACAGCTGTGCCAACAAAAGGTGTTCCATGCTCGGATATATACAGGAAGTGGTTAGATCCCCTTTTCCAGGTTTTCTCAAAGCCTTTATTCTGTTCACGTATGCAGTGGCTCTCTAAGATAGACCTGTAGTGATAGTCTTCCCCAAATTTATTTGGCTACAAAACAACTTTGAGATAATATGTAAGGAGTACAAGTTTAAGAAATAAGGCACTAATCAAATAGTTGTATGGCATTCCAAGAGCTAAAACTTGAAAGAAACAGGAGAGAATGAAGTGATCCTTAAAGCAGTCTAGATTATGGAAATCATTTTTATTTAAATTTACGCTAGTAATTTATAGTGTGAGCTGAGGCCTGTCATCAGATATAGCCTGCTACTGGGGAAGAGTAATAGAAATTCAGGAAAGAGATAAAACTCAAATGGTCATTAAATCATCTATAATTTCAAAGCAGAGGAAATTTCACATCTGCTGAAGATGTTTTCTTTGAGGTAAGAATGTGCATATGTGCCGATCGCTAGTATATTATTTTAACATCACACTGATAATTAAGCACAGATTAGGACTGAAAATTCATAGCTTCTCAGAGCACAGAGGAGCAATCTAACTTGAACATTTTGTTTTATAAAGGAACGTTCTCACAGTTGGAATTTCTGTGTGGCTCAGATGAATAAGCTCCAATTGGTAATGTTTAGTAACTGAAAATTTCATTCACCTGAAAATTCTTCTCCGCTGGACTTCCTGAAGGACCCCACAAGTAGTCTCCCCATACAGGATGTATCAGGCTGGATTTGTATATTTCGGGTCAAAAGTCCAACCTCAGCAGCCAAACGAATGGATCGGCCATCCTCCATGGCATGCACGCTTCCTGGGGCAAAAGAGTTGGGGAAGAAAAACCTTTAAAAACCTATTTCAGAAATTGCCAGCTGGGGATCCAGGGAACCTACCAAATGTTAACACTCCTCTCCCCTTGGAAGTCCTACCAACACTAAGGTCTGCTTTTCCTCAGGCATTCTCCACAATGTCAGCTGAGAAATGAAAAGCCTGTTTACTTATGTCTCTTTGGGATCTGAGTGAGAGTGCTTGAGCAAGAATTCATTTCTTCTCAATAACTGTGGGTACTGGGAACAGGTTACTGGCGCAGGGATGTCAGGGCAGACCTGACTGATTAGTGAGGTCCCCAACCTCCTTCCTTAAATTCATCAGTGTGAGACTCAGTGTTTGGTTGTACATTGTCTGTGGACTTCTTTCGTGAGTACGAGGAATCCCAGAGCAACTGAAGCAATGACAGAACTAAAGCAGCAATACGTGAGAGTAAGGAACAAACAGCAGCAGCAGCATCCTCCCACTGCGGGTCTCCGGATCACTGCTGCCTGAAGGAGCCTCCTCGGAGCTAAAGAGTCAAGTGCTGGCTTGTTTCATGCCCTCCACAAACATTTTACCTGGAGCTTTACTGGCAAGGATCACTGAAGATTTCTCTACCCTTGGCCACTTTTTTTTTTTTTTAAAGAAACTATCCTTGGAAATATGATTTAAATATCGCTTTAGATACAGTCCTGTTGAAAACATGTATTTCTCTCTCACAAATCGGAGACAAAAAGATATTCCCTACACCCTTCTATTTCCATGTTTTATGACTTATTACCTGTATTTCCTGTGATGGATATGTCTATAACACTGAAGCAGGAAGCTTATGGTTATGCTTATTTATCATTTTGTGTAATATAGTTTGACTGTGTACAGCATATAAAAATACGCAGCACTTTTTTTTTAGAAAAGGCATTCGGGTTTTTTGTTTGTTTTTTGTAGCAGTAGTAGTCAATACACAAAATGAATTTTATGTCAGGAGATACACATTCCTAAGTATGGAAAAAGAAATCATTATTTACAATTACTACCACATTCTAAGTAATTGTATAATTCAGAGTGCCAGGAAATGAACTGGAAACTCAGCTCCCATGAGATTTATTCTAGCCTAGCCATGAAAATGTCCAATGACCTTGAACAAGAGCTGTAACCATTTTTGCTTCTAGACTTGCCAATATAAATAAAAGTTTAAAAATCTCTTCACGTCAAAACATTTTTAATTAGATAATAAAATTAATGAAAGAGTAGAGATAAAGCCTCCTAGGATAACTCTAGGACAGCAGAAGGTCCTATCCATCTCCTCTGAATGGTGATCCAATCCAAGGTCCCAGACCACAGATGTTCCCCTTGGCTCATTCAGTTCCCTTAACCAACAAAGCACAGCTCACCGATGTGCCGGTGTTTGAGCCGTTCCTGGATCCTGACATGGTGGCCCTTGACTTCTTTCACAGTGAGGACCTCTGCTTCATGAGGCTCATAAGAAGAGGAACTAAGGACAATTTTGTCTTGGGGTCGCCAATCCACTGTGTCCTCTACTATAATTCTGTAACAGCACAAAAAAAAAAGGTATCAGGTATACCAGCAATGCAACACAGATCACCTACTTAACTCCAAATGGAAGAGGAAATGCACTACAACCAACTACCCCCACCAGGGACATTAAACAAGGAATTCCAAAAGGCTTTTGCAAAAAGTTTAATGCCTATGAAGTCAAACTTCTGGCTCACATGTATACAATATGGAAATAGCAAAGATATTCTGTGTCCAGGAAGTTCAAGAAAAGGGAACAAGAAAAAGTAAAATTTCCAGGGTTTATATATGTTGTCTATATGTGAATTCATAAAATGGAAGTCTTCCTCCTTGATTAGCAAACAGTTAGATAGTGAAGGTATTTTGAAAAGATTATTTCTTAAATTTTCTGAAGACCTGTAACACAATTTTAAGACAATTTATCATCATCCATTAAGGCTCACAGTTTTATGGTCAGACAGATACAGTGTGAATACTAGAGGTGCAACTTACTAACTCTGTGACCCTGAGAAGTCACTTACATTTTCTGGAAAGTGACATTATTTAAAGCTTCCCTCCAACATCCCAGTGTATTGCAGAGATGAAGTCATATACTCCTCCAGTATGCTACATTCAAAGCATTGTGTTTTCACACAACATAAAACAATGAGGGTTTTATTCACTTTTGTTTGCGTTCTTAACTCACATTTAATAAAATTTTTGTACAGTCTTTCACTGCTGCCTAACTTGTTCTAGTGAGTATCTGTTTTATTCTCAATTCACATTCACTGCTAACGTCAATGGCTTATGTTTATTTTAAATACCTGCCTCTTTTGCTAATGTCTACATTTTAACAAGTTTTGACAGTGAATGTTCATCCAGGTAACAGGTCCATGTGAAGGCCATTCAATCGTGCAACCTATATTGACTGAACAAGTGATGTGTACCAGGCACTATAGTAGGTGCTAGAAACAAAATGGTAAATAAAGCATATGTCATATGTACAAACAAAAGACAATTTAGATTTTGACTAGTGGACATCCTTAGAGATTCTGCTGTGTGTTTGGGGAATTCATAGATGTCTAATATATAGTATTGACACCCCAAACAGAAAGAAATTAAAAGGGGTCATTTGTGGGCCAACAGTATGAATCTGTTATGAACCAAAGATTATAATTAATTCAAATCTGTGCACTTGAGGTTAGAGAAGGAGAATCAGAGACAGAGTAAGAGACTTGTCAGTTGAGGGAATTTTAATGAAATAATTTAGTCTTACCTTTGTTCCTATTTTTCTATGACATCATAGAAAACTCACAGTCACAAAACACTAGAGCGCCTACTAACTTTTAAAGGCAAGGAAACTAAGATTCAGAGAGATTAAATAACAAAACTCATGAGTAGATAAATGAATGGAGTTACAAGTTGAATTAAGACAAAAGGAAGACTCCTGATTGAGTACGAATACTTTTCATTATATAACATTCCCCCACCTGTCTGACCCTTAGTTCTTCACCAGCTAAAGAATAATAAAGAAGCAATATTACCAATTTTCATACTGATATCATGATAATCCATGAAATTATGAAAAGTCTATCACCTATACAGTGAACACCATTCAGTCATTTAAAAATACACTATAGCAAAGCACTGAATTATATGGAATTCTGTTCATCATGTATTGATTTTAAAAAGCAGGATAAAAAAACAATATATACCATTTATTTTGAGCAAAAATAATACATGCACAGAACACAGAAGAGCTGCTCGTTGAAATGTCAGCTCACCTATGAATTATGGATTTATTAGTAATGTTCACTTAGATCTAAGTTTTACAACTGATATTGTAGTAAAATATATATTTAAAAGAAACAAAAATAAGGGTGTAGATTTAAAGTCACAACAAAGTCAAATTACCAGTGTAAGTAAAATCCATCCTTTCCTTCAGGAAAATCAAGATAATCCTTTCATTACTGCTTATATTGATGAAGAAAGTTTTTCAGACACTGGGTCACCATAATGTTCTGAAAAGGTCCTTGTGAATATTAGATTAAAATTCATTCCCTATGGAGCACAAGGGATTTTTAGGGCTCTGAAACTATTCTGTATGATTCTATCAAGATAGATAAATGTCATTATACATTTGTCAAAACACACAGAATATAAACCCCAAAAGAAAACTTTAGTGTAATCTAAAAACATAACACCTCATCCCCTAACTCTCTTATATAAGTCCTCTGCTCCTGCCAAAGGAATCTGCTCATTACCCCAAGAAACAGCAATGTGTTTCTCAGCTTTCAAATAAAATGTCACTACCTTTATTCTGCCCTCCAGTCTACTTACTCTTTTGTAAAAACTGACTGAAGTTCTTTTGCCTTTAAGAAGTCATTCCAGGGGAAACAAACCCCCACTTCTGTTCCAGCATAAATTCACATAGTAGATAGTCCTGCCTCATAACTGATTGTGCACTCTTGTCTTCTGTGGCTATTCAACTTTGATATTAATATTTAATGAAATATGACTGTCTAGCTATGTAAACCCTATAGCACCTAGCAAATTTTTAGGTGAAGATAAAAAATAATTATTGAAATTATTAGTCCAAACTTCATATTAAAATATAATTAAAATCAAGCTGACCTTTTTCATTAAGTCTTCTAAAATATTATGGGTTCATGATCATCTCTCTCGCTCCTCTATATTCCTGAAGTCTTGGGATTCCATAATTTTTAAGGACCATACACAAATTGCAAGGGAACATGGGCCTTTCCACTTTTATTTCCATATAGCAACAGTGGTAACTTCAGAAAAAACTGCAGTCCAAGAATCACTAATATAGATGGCTCTGTTGGTCAAGTATCAGCTTCCTTAACTTCTTTCTACATGTAGTCTTCTACCCTTATGGCTGCCTTCCTACCACCTGAAGAAATCCTAGCTCAAGGATGGCTTGGATACCAGCTGTATTCCTTGTTTCTTGTTAATACTAATAAGAGTCCTATAGCTACAGGGGAGAGGAGAGACACACCCAAAACAATAAATAAACAAAAAATTAAAAGAGCTTTCTGCAACCTATTGGACCTGGATAAATACCATATGAAAAGAGGAAACTATTAATAATCACTGCAGAAGTCTCCTGAAAGATAACTTTTTTAAAAAAGAAAGTGAAATAGCACAGTTTCCTTTATTTTGACTGTAAATTTTACCTAGTTTTGGGATCATATATTTCTGGTCAAAAATATCATTACAATGAATGTCAAAATACATTTCAAAATATGTTTTCAAAACCCCTCCCCCACATATAGTGCCACAATATAACAAAGTGGGTTGCCCCACCCAGGTGAATACCTAAGGCTCTGCCCCTTACAATGCAACAGGTGCACAGAGACAAAGAAATATGGCCCAAATGAAGAAATAGATCAAAACTCCAGAAAAAGAACTAAGCAACAAGGAGACAGCCAACCAATCACATGCAGAGTTCAAAACACTGGTAATCAGGATGCTCACACAAATGACTGAGTACAGATGAAAAGTAGAGGAAGAAATGAAGGCTATGCAAAGTGAAATAGAGAAAAATATATACAGGGAACCAACAGTGAAGGGAAGTAAACTGGAACTTGAATCAACAACTTGGAACAGAAGGAAGAAATAAACATTTGACTGGAACAGAATAAAGAAATAAGAATTTTAAAAAATGAGGAGAGGCTTAGGAGCCTCTGGGACAACTTTAAATGTTCCAAAATCATAATGGTGCCAGAAGGAGAAGAGGAAGAGCAGGAAATTGAAAACTTATTTGAGAACATAATGAAGGAGAACTTCCCATATTTGGCAAGGAAATGGGCTTCCAGGAAGTTCAGAGCATCCCAAAGAAGTTGGACCTGAGGAGGAACACTCCAAGATGTGTCATAATTACATTACCCAAGATTAAAGATAAGGAGAGAATCTTAAAAACAGCAAGAAAAAATGAGACAGTTACCTATAAAGAAGTTCCCATAAAACTATCAGCTGATTTCTCAAAAGAAACCTTCAAGAAGGGGCTGGAAAGAAGTATTCCAAGTTGTGAAAGGCAAGGACCTACATCCAATATTACTCTATCCAGCAAAGCTGTCATTTAGAATGGAAGGGCAGATGAAATGCTTCCCAGATGAGGTCAAGTTAAAGGAGTTCATCATCACCAAGCCCTTATTATATGAAATGTTAAGAGGACTTATCTAAGAAAAAGAACAGGATTAAA